>JAQGAJ010000052.1:0-25576 GCA_034689365.1 Liebstadia similis | reverse complement strand
AGTTGTATTTTTCTTGTATAGCAAAAAAGGCCTTTGTATTATTCATGAATAATACATGTATAATACACCATGTATAAAACAATTATACACTTGATGCCCAACCCTAATGATAATTAATGAGTTTTACATTAGATTCTGTTCCGGCTGTTCCACTGGTGGTCAAGAGTCCGTATCTATCCTCGTGGTTATCTGGTAACCAACTGCTGGGATCGTGGCCTACATTCTGGGACAAAGTGGACATTGTCTTATATCAAATCAAAAGACGATTGGTTTGAAACTAGATTAAGGATTGCCATCAAAATGGAGTCCATTAAAAGGGAATTGATAATTTGTTACATAGTTTATAGAATTGAATTTTTAGACTTTCATGGAATTTCGATTTAGTGATTGTCTGTTTCACTGATGCCATTACTATCGATGGCCTTATCTTATCTTTGACCATAACTTTCATTTGACATTTCAAAAGAACAATAATGTTTTATTGTTTGTAAATAGTCTGGTCCTGAGGGTCACTCCTGGCAGTCCGTAAACTATATCTTTATCTTGGGTACAAAAATTTTGAAACATTTCAAACAATTTTTAAAATCCAATCCAATGAGGATCCGATCCAATCGAAAGGAGCAGAGGTTATGCGGCCTCACGAGTGTTCCGGCAATCCGGTAATCACTAGTCCTGTAACAAAGATCTCGAGTTCGGCACCAAAACCAATGAATTCAATTATCATTTGAGAAAACATTTTATTTAAATTTATTTCGAGATATTTTTAAAATAAAATATTGATAAATATTTGAATCGATTATATTCTGTGCTCTGAAGTCAGACCACTGTAGTATTGGTGGGTTTGCCATAACCCGTCCATATCATGTACGCCAGAAGAATCGGTATTATAGTGTAAGGAAAGGCAAGAATTGTAAACACAATGTGTGTTATCTGACAACATATCACTTCTCCGGCCGCACCCATAATACCACAGATCGGGATCAATGATATACCGGTCAATATTATTGTCCACGAGATTCTAAGGGCGGCATCACTTGGTGTGGGACTCAATGTTGGGTCCGTTGAGGCCGGAGTGTCAACAACTCCCGAGAGGACGAGTAGGCCATAGATTATAATGAGAAGCAAAACCAAGACATTGATTACAATCTGAATCAGTTTAAGTATTTTAAGGACAGTCGCCTCGTTCTGATTGGCTTCGGTCTTCACTGACTTTGACTGTCTTTGCGATTGTCTTTTCACGGATTGGTTTTGTGGACGAGAATCACTCTTTTGGGTCGGTTGGGCCGTGGGTTCGGTTTGTGGCTGCGGTTCAGCATTTGCTTGAGTCGGCTGTTTTTCAGATGGATGTGATCGAAGGGATTGGTCGGACTTATTACCAGTGCTTTCGGGTTTTTCTGGTTTTTCATTGGTTTTCTTGATTTCTGTGTTTGTCTGTTGTCCTGTGCTTGAGGTCGGCGTTTGTGTCTCTCCTTTACTGTCCTGTTGTGGCGGTGTCTGCAATGGCTGACCGCTTCCCGTTTGAGAAGTCATGTCTTAGATATGGAACTAATTGTAAGTAAGTCTCAAATGAAAAGGTTTGCGATCGAAGAGACGTTTGAATCAAATATAACGGTTAAGGAAATACAGTTTGAATTGTCGACCGATGTCTTCAATAATATTCAACTGATTTAGTTTAGATTTGAATTCAAAAACATTAATCTTTGATCAATGTTTGATCTTTTTAGTTATATTCCATGGAAAGTATCAATAGATTGCTTTTTAATGGGAAATTCTTCGTCCAATCATCAGCTTTTGGGCCGATGTTTATATTGATTGAAAACTTAAACAAAAAGTCAAAAATTTCGGCATTTCTTCGATTTAATTATATTCAAACCATTTTAAGCGAAAGGATTCATAAATTTTAATTCAATTTAGTTTTTAATGCATTTTCAGAATTGTATATAAATTTTCAAACAAATCAAATATTTAGTCGAATTCGAGTCCAGTCTTCACTTTTTCTTTCCTTTGACTGATTCCTCGACACTTTTGGCCGCTTTCTCCACGTGTTTGCCCGCAGTCTTGACCGCATCGGCCGCAGAGTCGGTCACATCTTTGACAGCCTTTTCAGTCTTCTTCGCGACTTTACTCAAATCTCCTTTAATCTGTTCGGCCGTCGATTCGCCTTTCTTTCCGAGACCTCCAGCCTTCTTATGGCCTCCCATTTGGCCGCCGAACTTCTGGTAAGCATAATAGGCGGCGCCGCCGATCACGACAGCGGCCACGAGCACACCAAAGCCTCCGCCGCCTCCGCTTTTGGGCGGGTTTTTCATCGACTTTCCAGACATTGATTCAACTTTTTTTCGTCTCAAAGAGTGGTTAAAACAGTTTTGATTGTGATTTAGGACTAATTTGTGAAATGCAGTGAAATTTAAAATCAAGAGTCGGTTAAACTTGTTATCAATTGTTTTCGCGCGATATTTCTATTGAAACAGATTTCAATATTTGATTTCAATATATTGTTTGAATGCAAAATATATTTCCGATTTATTCCAATGAAACCTCATTAACGCCAGAGAAAAGTCAAACTCAAGTATTGGCACTAAAGAAGAGAAACAATTGTCACCGAAAGACTCCAAAAGTGTCAGTCATTCGAAGGGAACCAAAGCGTCGCCGAAAAGACATCTAAAGAACTGAATTTAATCTCATTTATTATTCTTTTTAAAAATTTTCGTTATTTTATTAAATATTCTGATTCAGAATTTCTGAATAAAATCTCATTAATTGAGTTCAAACTATATTTTATTTCTCAGCAAAATATGAATTTATAGGTTTAATATTGATTACATCAAAGACTAAATACAATCAAAGAATAACTTATTGTTGACTACCGTCTGATCACACCTTTCGAGAGACACTCAAAACACTCGAACTCGAGTGCATTCGAGTCAACACTCAATCCAATTGATTGATATTTTTATTGGATTTACGTTTTGATCGATATTAACAAATAGTTATAAATCCATTCATCAATTTAGTCATCAAATAATGACATTAAATAATGTTTACCGTTAATAAAAGGCAAAAGTTGAAAGAAGAAACAAAATTATAGCAAAATGTGGTCAATTGCTATCAATTACTATCTAGTACTAAACAAGATAACCATTCAAATGATGAGAAATTCTTTATTATTGACAATAAATAAGAGAATCTATTGAACCATAAATTGTTGAGAGTTATGAACACATTTGATGTTATTTACAGAATATTAAATAAATTAATTGATATTAATATCACATTATTATTAATAATTCTAAATCTAATAAATCGTTTATAATATTGATCTCCTTTTTCTTCCGGGATTTCGAATACTATTTTTCATAACTTTCTGTGCCTTCGCTTCGACACCCATTTCAGACCACTCACAGTCAGCTCCGGGCAGACCCCCAATGGGTGAGCAGTCGAACCCGCGTTTGTCGACCTCCTGTTCAGCCGATTCTCTGTGAATTGAATTTAAGTTTCAATTTATTATAATTTTCAAGTTTAATGATAAGTAAAAGTTATTTGAATATTAATTTTCGGATACAAATGCAAATTTATCAATTTTATTTTCAAAAATGACTAGATACAATCAAATTTCAATAGGAATAATCATTTTCAGGCCATTTAATCACTTCTTTGAATGTCATTCTCGGCTTTTGATCGCTTGTCTATTGTCTCGCAATCGCCGTTTTGACACTTTGTTTGCCGTTTCTGGGGCTGGACATCAATACCATCGCAATCGATACCAAACAAATTGCAAACAACACTCCTTTTGCCGACATCTCTGTCCGAAGGCTTGAGAGTCGGAGCGATTTCACCGTCACAATCACCGCCCGGGATATCACTTATACATCTCTTTCTGACATTCCTTTCCGACTGACTTTCAAAATATTTCCCAATTAGTTAACAATGATTTCAGAGTTTCTAATCTATCACTAGATTAGACTAAGACTAACCTCAAATCCCTTTTTCCCGGATTTCTCGGCCCTATAGTAAAATCTCGTGTATCGGGATCTTCGCATTCAGTGCCGGGCAATTGAGGACAGTAATAGTCGCGCTTATTCTTTACTTTATCACCCCTTTAGACACAAATTGAACGTATTTATAGAATCTTAAGTACTTTTAATGATAAATCTAGTAATTTAGAAGTGATTCTTTGTAAAATTAATTAAATTATCAAGATAAATCAAGTAATGAACTCACTGGAGGTCAGACAGACTTCGGTCAAATCTGTTCAATACTTTTATGGCATATTGAATGGCATTTCTTCGGTCATCGATTCCACGACTGAACGCCTCACTGAATAACAGAATCGGTTATTTCGGCTAAAGATTTAACACAAAATTTACCGAATTTTCACCGATTCTTGATTTTGGGCTTCCGTTGAGATGTCAATGATTGCGATGAAAACGATGAAAAGACATAAAAACTTATAATTTATGTGAACTAACATAATAGCAATCAATTGTCGATCACTTGAAACAGTGAACGGAAGCCAAGAATCGATAATAAATGAGAATTGATTCTCGTTTTTATAGTCCGATCACTGAAGACTTGATCCACACTTCACTCGCAATACAGAATCAATTGATTGACAAACAGTCCTTTGAGTGGAGACCCGATTCACGTCATTCAATGACAAAAATCAAGTACAGTCTAACACATGTGTCGACCGATAATTAATTTATACAAAATTAAACACTTTTTTGCACAAAATTTTGCGAATTTTTCAAATTTCAGGACTTCTCGATTGGAAGACAAACCATAAAATGTTTAAATTCATTGAATTTTTGCGTAATATTCGAGATAATGATTGTGTGGAAAGTTTCCATACCTTAAGGAACTTTCCTTATCGCACAAAATATTTTAAATATACAATAAATCAAATTGAAATGTGATTTTATAATCGATAATATATTGTTTATTTACTCTAAAATTAAACTCTTCGACACCTTTTGCTCGTTAGCAACAGACCAAGGGATTGACAGATTCTAAACAGACAGAGGGATTGCAATCAACGGATTTGTCTGTAGTTTTCGTTTCCGATAGACTTGTTGTTCACTTTTGATATTTACTTACTTTTAGGCTATAATTCGATATAAAACTCAAAATTAATAAAATCTCATCAAAACTAACCGTTTTTATGAGAGTTCAGTTGTTAATAGCAATTAATCGATATTTTCATTACTTATTTCAATATTTTTCATTTAATCCAAGATCTTTTGGCCCATTAATCAATTTGCCAGTTATTGGCTTTCAATACCAACAGTGTTTGTATTTTAAGATTAATTGCTCTGAAATAGAAGTGATATTAATTAAATTTAACCGAAAACTTAACTCTCATTCAAAATGATTAAAGGACTACAGAAAGACTCAAATCAAATAAATTTCATAAAAAATACAATTTTTAAACAGTTTTGGTCTAATGTAAAGACAATCGAAAGCCTTCGCCGAAGATGTCATTTATCACCGAAGAACCTCTTCAGCCATTGAAACCGATTGAGACCAAATATGATGAAGAAGAGTGCGGTCAAAGATAGATTGATCATCGGTTCTTTGCTCAATCATAAACTCACCAAACTATTTAACCAAACCTTTATTTACAGATTTGTCCAACGATTCAATCAATTGCTATGATTTGGTCGTTAATTAAATGTTGATATCAATCAAATTGAAATCAATGAAACAATCAATTCAAACGACAACTTTAGTTATCTTCTTTATATCCTGTTATGTTCTTCAATGACATCAATGACATTAAAAGGACATCACAACAATCAGGACATCAGATTTTCGCAATTTTGTTTATTTCCTTCAAGTTTATAGATTAAACTTTTTCTTCATTCTAACCGAATTGAGAGATAATAGATTACCAAGTTAAAGATTACCCCTGAGCTCCTATTCGACCTCAATGGTCCCGAAATTTTTCCTTTTATTTAAAGCTCCGAACCCACTATAGTCTTGATGTTTAATCATTTCGATGAAGAGTTGGCTCTAAGAATGGTTTACTTCAGTTAATATCCGTTTCGGTCGGAATCGACCAAAATATCCAATTCTTTGAGTCTTGAGATCAGCGGAAATGAAAGTCCAGAAAAATATCGAAAACTTTTGAGAATTATTGTAAATCTAATTCGTCTTTGGATTAATAAATTCAATCAATTTATAGTTAATATAAATCGCATGATTGATGTCTAAGAAAGCGATAATTTTCTCACTGATTGTGTCGATAGTCAACGCATTACTACCGGGTTTACCATAAATGGCAGATCAATGCGAACACCCATTGATTGATACAATAGTTTAGCTAAAGATAGTGATTCGCAATTTCGATTCAAATCTTTGTGAAAGTTCGAAAAACTGGCTCAAACTTGTGATTATCTCGCTTAAAATGACCGAACTATACCCCCAAAGGCTTCTATAATCGAGGAACTAATTTAGATCACTATCTCTGCCAACAATTGGCGAAAGTCATGAGTACTTAGAATCAGACAAACATTCCGATTGTGAGAATCATTGGGTGTTTTCTCACATAAAACCCAATTAAAGAAACGATTGATAACATAATTAATATATGTTATAAACAAATCGAATCACACTTTCATTAAATGATTAAATCATAAAATATTAATAAACACTTCATTCAAACACTAAAAGAATTGATTGACAAAAAAAAATTGGAACAAAAATCGCTTTTAAAAACTGATTGCGAGTTCCGTAAAAGTAGTGCCGAAAATGGACCGAAAATCTCTTGCAATCAGTGTTTCCCTCGATTATCATTAAACTGGGTTTTAATGAAAAGTTGAGTCAATTGAGGCGAAGTCACCAAAACCTGGGATAAGAACCAAAAGTTATGAATGAAATCAAATGAAAATCAAAGCTCTATATCGTAATCGAGACGTGAGAGGGCTGTCGGGGTTCGGATCAGTTGTCGACACACAGAGGGATATGCAATGACCCGGATATCGATTTTATAACAATCGAGACAAAGGTATTCGAAATTTAAGTATTTATTCTTAAAAAATAAAATAAATTTTAAGATATTTGAGACAATTGTTTCGTTTTCTTCATATTATATAATAAAAAGGTTTCAATGAAATTGTATTTCAAATCAAACGACTAATCACTTAAAAAGTATTATCTCGTCATTCGTTTTGGTTTCGATAAACAAATTGTATTTTCAATTACAAAATGTATTCAAAGAGTTCTCTAAAACGACGAGATTTTAGGAAATATTAAAGAAATTAATTATAATTTAATTACAACTCTATTAAAGAGCCGTTAAATAGAAGTGAGAATAGAATTAAGAGAAGAGAATGTATTGAAAGCGAGGAATAGACTAAAGAATGTGTGGTTTGAGTGCGGAGTCGACCGATGCAGAGGTCCGTCCCTTTAGAAGCACTTTCTGTGGACGATTGAAGGACCCGACTCATCGTACTCTTGCTTAGAGATCCACATCTGTTGGAATGTCGAGAGAGAGGCCAGAATTGAACCTCCGATCCAAACCGAGTACTTTCGCTCAGGGGGTGCGATGATCTTGATCTTCATTGTGGAGGGCGCGAGGGCTGTGATCTCCTTCTGCATACGATCGGCAATTCCTAAGAGGGGAAGGGATGGTTAGTTCTGGTCAATGAGGAGAGCAGAGGGAGTACATACCCGGATACATAGTAGTGCCGCCCGAGAGGACAGTATTGGCGTAAAGATCTTTACGGATATCGACGTCACACTTCATGATCGAGTTGTATGTCGTCTCGTGAATACCGCACGATTCCATTCCGAGGAAAGACGGCTGGAACAGGGCTTCGGGACACCTGAACCTCTCATTACCGATGGTGATTACCTGTCCGTCTGGCAGTTCGTATGACTTCTCTAATGATGAAGAAGAGGCTGCGGTCGCCATCTCCTGCTCGAAGTCGAGCGCGACGTAACACAACTTCTCTTTGATATCCCTAACGATCTCCCGCTCGGCAGTAGTGGTGAAAGAATATCCTCTCTCAGTCAAGATCTTCATCAGGTAGTCAGTCAGGTCACGACCCGCCAGATCCAGACGAAGGATGGCGTGAGGAAGAGCATAGCCCTCATAGATGGGAACGGTATGCGAAACACCGTCACCGCTGTCGAGCACAATACCAGTGGTTCGACCGCTCGCGTACAACGAGAGCACGGCTTGAATGGCCACATACATGGCTGGAGTGTTGAAGGTCTCGAACATGATCTGAGGGGAGGGACAGACATCAGTTGGGGTTCGCACACAAGGGGTGAGTCATCGCATACCTGAGTCATCTTTTCTCGATTGGCTTTCGGGTTGAGGGGGGCCTCAGTCAAGAGGACCGGGTGTTCCTCGGGGGCAACCCTGAGCTCATTGTAGAAGGTGTGATGCCAGATCTTCTCCATGTCATCCCAGTTGGTCACAATACCATGCTCGATCGGGTACTTCAGGGTAAGGATACCTCTCTTGGACTGAGCCTCATCTCCGACATACGAGTCCTTCTGTCCCATACCGACCATAACTCCCTGATGTCGGGGTCGGCCAACGATCGATGGGAAGACGGCTCGGGGGGCGTCGTCTCCCGCGAAGCCGGCCTTACACATACCGGAACCATTGTCGATAACAAGTGCCGCCACGTCGTCGTCACACATATTGAAGATTTAGTACTGAAATAAGAAGAATCGTATCACTAAATGGTGGCACAAGTGGTCACAAAGTGGCCAAACAATGGGTGTCTGACAGTGGAGTCGAGCGCTGACAACTGTCCTATAAAAGGGCGGATCCGTTGACAGAACAATGCGAGCACTGGTATAGCGATCGTACGGACTGACAGTCGGTGTGCGGGCTCTGGACATGTGGTCAGACGGCTCTACACCGAACTGACCCCTGATGTCCACTGCCGAGGATCGAGGGGCGGGTTAGGTGTGGCTCACACTGGGCTCTCACTGTCGGACCTCACGGGTGGTCACAAAAGTTGGTCACAAGACTTACCGAAAGTGTTATATAAACGATAAGACAAATGAAAACTCAAATGAGAGCTAATGTCGAGACTTGTGGTCAGACTTCGGGTGAACTGAGTTTGGACTCAAATGTGAGACTCACTGACAGTCAATGCAATCAATGATCACTTCAACCGATTTTCTCCCAAATATATACAACACTTCACTCAATACATAAAACACTGTTCTCTTAGATGAAGACAATAATTACGTTCACTTCTGGTCGCGAAGTCATTGATTGAGTCCAGTGTTGAGCGATTGGACCCCTTTTGTCCCCCATTTGTCGTAATATCTGAATTGCATTCAAAGCTTTCCTCTCAATGATTGGTGAATGAGTGCCGGCTCTGGTCTGACGTCAGTTTCAAATCTATGCCCATATATGGCAATGTTTTTCACTCCGGGGGTCGACACTCGTTGAGGGGTCGGCACTGAGCGCAGCACTCGAGTCGAGCACTGTTTTCAATGTCGGGCCAATCACTGGTAGACCTGTCAGTGCCGGCCAAACAACTATAGCCCTGTTCATTGTCTCAGACTCTGAGAGGACTCTGAGGTTTGGAATAATTTTTGGCTTCACTGCATATTTAGCTTTGAAAGGGTTGGGAAATGGATCTGAGTATTGATGAGCTATTGAGATATGGAAATGAGCATGATCACTATCACCACTACCACCACCTTGCTCGATTGGGACATTGCTCAATGCTTGATTACTCCGGTTCAAAGATTACCGGGGATTACTTGAGTCCAATGAGTGCTCATTCAGGACAGGGATGTCTAACATCGATAGTATTCCTAATAATAGTCATAAACGAAAAAATTATATAAAATTGTCCCGAAATCTAATCCTTTGAAATCATGGGTATTTTGCAAACTCCCCTCTACTCGATATAATGGAATTCCAGTGCAATGGCAGTCAAGTGTTTTCCTCTGGTCATCCCGGGCTCAGGTGAGAGCCAACTCTTACCAAAAGCCTTATCTCTCTATGCGATTGAATGCTCGGAATTCCGATTGCATTCTAAGAGTGTTAGCAAATGTTGGAACAAATGATTGGAAAACTTCACCTTTTTATGAATTGATTCACTTGTTATGATTAAATTACTTGAATTGCTTGTTCTATATCTCGATATCTCAATCATGCAAAAGGTGTTCACTTATCTCATAATTGATAAAATAGTTTTGCAAATCAAATACTGAATTACATTTAATTTCATACCTTTTTTGTAATGCAATTACACTTTATATCACTTGATATTACTTCTAAATAATTTTGCGCTGAATTGACCAACAAATTCATCAATTTAATCATGATAAAACTGCTTTTACCCCTTTTTGTCCCCCTTATACCCCCTGTGAAATGCAATGAACTCTAAATTTAAATTCAATTTTGTTGTTAACATCGCTTAAGTCTGTAATAGTTTTCATGACTTTTGACCGTTTTTTTCACTCCAATAGCAGAAGAGCTACAAAAAGAAGACTAATTTCTTGTGTGCACTCAAACCAGAGATCAAATCGTTTCTGAAGATCTCGTTTAATATTAACCTTCAAATAAATATCATAATTAATCGACTCGAAGAGTATCTGAGCTGAAGATAGGCTTGACTTTGACTTAGTTTAGATTAGGAACCAGTGATGCGCACGACTTGTCATCACTGGATGCCATTTGCCATTTGGATGTGTGTTCACACCACCAGACAGACAGACAATTGTTGCTTCACAATTGAATTAAAGACAAATTTTGCATGATCAATATCTCAAATGGGAAAGGTGAAAATCCCAGTGGTGTCACATTTGTTACCCAACATAACCACTTAACACTACTTTTGCATCACCCGATCCACAGACCCTTCCTTTGAGAACTGAGCCGACTATCTATCATATCCTTTCTTATCAGATGGGATAGGACTGGGATGTGGACGGGAGGGGAGGGTCGGCGCACAGGTTATCGGGCGCTCCGATTCTGAACTGGAAATCGAGTCCAGTATTGAATAATTTCTAAATTATAATCGGAATAAATATTAAGTAATTTGTAATCGAAAACTAATTATTTTATGTAAATTATCCCGATTTTAGTCAATGAGTGAACAGTGTTTTTGCGAAACTGAGGGCTATTTTCTGCAACAGTTGTATCACAAATCCACCGAAACTCCTGTTTTTGTGCGAAATTATTATTTTATTTTCATTTGAAGTATAAAATAATTTTTCCGAAACATGTTTGACACGATTCTTATAATTCAGAGCCTTATTATAAGCCAGGCTTTAATCATGAGAATGATTGGGAGCAGATGTTTGTGTTGGCCCGGAAACTATTCAATCGCTGTTTAGTTTGTAATTAAATTCAAAACATTTATCGAGACTTCTATTCGTCTCAAACCTAACAATACTTTAATTAGTGTTTTAAAAAATAAAATATTAATTGTTTGCTGTTTTGCAATAATTTACTTGATTACTATCGAGGGATAACGAGGCATAACCTCATTCATTCATTTGAAACTTGCTATTTAGTCGAGTATAAGGTATTCAAAGGGTTTTTGCGGTCCGAAAAATGTCGATCAGAGACGGGATTCAAAGTCTATTCCTTTTCGTCGACTTTCCTATGAAAACGATAACTAAATATCATTTGAATCACTGTTTGTTTTTTGTCTAATCATTTGTTTGATTAATCAATTCTAGAAATTGTTATCATTAATGACAATCGGTTTCTAAGTGCAGTCGATTTACCTAAGAATGTGATTATTGTTTATTTGGCAAAAGGGTTGGGAAAAAGGGTTTTTATTCCTTAACCAAAATTAAGTTTAAATACGAGAAAACGCTATCAAATACTTGAATACTTGTCCTCAGGTTTGGAGCGAAACACAGATTCAAAACGAGACTATAAATGGGTTTAAAAAACATAGCGAAGTGTTTATAACCATATTTAATATGACTTTGAATTCTCTGGTAATTCAATGCATTAGTTGTTTAGCAAATGTTTCGCTATTTAGTTATGAAATTGTCGTTTGAAGGAAATCGAGCTCTGGATAGATGTTATCTCTGAGGGTAACAAATATTTTAACATTGTTTTAAAGGAAGAGTAAAGTCGTTTTGCAAATCGGATTTACATTTTTGGGACAAACTTTTGCGTTAATTATAAATTCTTATAAAACAAACGTCAATACAAGCAGTGATTCATTTGAATAGTTGTGAAATATCTGTAGTTTTGATTAAAATTCCGGAAACTTTCAGATAATTCATCCGTCAATTAATCCACATTAAAGTTATTTACGAGATATAGTAGTAAATAGTGGAATATTTTTTCATCTTTTCCAAGAAAAATGATTAAAAAGTAGTTTTTGTTTTTCTTATTTCTTTCATAACTATATTTATCAGTCATTCAATCAATTAATTCAATTATTCCGTCACTAAAACTCTAAATAAAGTGAAGTCTTGTTGTTTGAGATCATCGCTCAGTACTCAGTCTATGACTCATCCGACGGCTGAGCGCAGAGGCGTTGCCAACAGTTATTACAACTGAAGAATTGGTGTCGAATGCGATGATCAACGGCTCACTGTCTCTCCGGAGCACTGTCTTTGCCTTCTGTGTAGTGACCGGTCCTTTGATAGCACAGTCTATAATACACTCTCCCTTTCCTCTCCTCTACTCTCCAAATACCAGTACTAGTGGTTAGCCTTGAATTCAATTTCCATCGACTTTTCAACCGATCAATTCAATGGTTGTGCGCTCTCAGCACAGGTTCTGATGGTTAGACACTCTTAGGCACTGGTTTTAGAACAGAACCTTCAATGGGTTAACAAACTCTTGGAAAGGGATTAGACGTCCGACACGACTGACATGACTAACCTATCATCAGATCATCACCATTGAGATCATAGTTGTCTGATTCAAATTGGATCAAAACTATTGATCCCTTACTGAGAACTATTGAGGAAATATTTTGCCCCTTTTGCTAATTGTCAGAGGAAGGGTGGGTACTCGTGATTAACTCTAAACAAGGATAAAATAGCAATTGAATCATTACCAAGTATCAAATTCACATTGAACTCAATTAACTATAAGTCGGGTCAATCGGAGCCATGACTGCCATTAATCAAATCCCATTGTGATCCCAATTAATAGTCTCTCGTATTTACAAAACTTATTGAGACATCGAGTCTGTTGTCGGCAGACCTGAGAAGAGTCTGTGCGAAGACAGAGACAGACAGAGAGAGCGCAGACATAATCGGAAACATGTGTCGAATGGCATGCAATCCAAACATGTCTTTCAAATACCAGGTTATTATCGCAAAATCTTTTAACTAGGTTTAGATTAATTTGGATTATTAGGAGGAAAACCGGTCGAAACCGAAACAATCACTACTGAAAACGATCTGAGACTACACCTACACCTCCTTTCTCTACTCAAGTAACTGATCCAATGTCACCTTCTCATCAAGCAATCAAGTGTTTAGGAAAATGTTGTCAAAAATAGGTAAATGTCTGTCCATATCCCACATAACACTCTGGGTCTCAAACGCTCGACAGACGGCTATTAATTATTGCCTTCAGTACGGCTTCAGACCCTTGGGATACAGGGGTCTGGAAAGTGGTGACCGATCGCAGGCCTCCCATGCGATCATCAACAACGACATTGTACTGGTATTTGTGTCGCCACTGACTAACGCCGAGGACAACGATCTAATCAATGATCACATCGTCAGACACGGAGACGCAGTCAAAGACATCGGTAATATTCACCTTTCACTTTGATAACTGATAACTAGCTATAAGTCATTCATGCATTTCAGTTGAAAATTGATTAGTTTTGATAAGCCATGACATTTGCTTTTACCTCCCAATGGAATTTAGCATTGCATTAGGTTTGCATTAGCATGACATTAGCATGACATTAGCATGGTCAAATTGATTTAGGTTTTGCCGACATTATGCTAACTCAACTCAATTCCCACGAACTTTGACTTCACATTAGCCAACATATCATTAACAGTAATGTTCTGTTAGCTCTTTTAGTTGTTCCTAATTTCAGAACCAAATCGTTTTATTTTTCCTAATTTTTATCACAACTAATGATGGAATTTGAATATGAATTACATTTTACGGCAATTTTCACACAGAAATATGTTTTGCAAGGGATCTGACGATCAGTTATTCAACACTTTTATAATTGCATTTAATTGACATCTTATGTAACACTCAATTGTTTTTTCGATTACTGATTGCAATTCATTTCATCCAAACTCCAAAGCATTTAATGTCAGCTCAATTGAAGCGATGGTCCGACACATACGACAGACCACTGACCAAACACTCCGCCAATGGCACGAATCCGATGCCAACGGTTCGGTAAAATTCGCCAATTTGTCGGCCTTTGGAGACACGACTCATACGCTGATTGAGCGGAACGGCTATCCCAGAGAACTCTTTCTTCCCGGTTGGATGTCATCACCGCTGAAGACGGCCTTCAAGTCTAGTGTCTGGTCTAAGTTGGCGCCGATTAACATGCAATTCATAGATCACGTGGCGGCCAATCAAGCGGTCGGTCGGACCGGCGAAGTCGTCAAATGGTATGACTCGTGCGAAAGCAAACTATCCTTTTATGGGAAGCAATCAATCAATCAATGAAATGATAAACACTTTTTTGAACTAAATTGAACTAAAACTACAAATCATTGAATCAAACGAGTCATTAAATTATGAGCCAATCGTCAGATAAAATAATTGAAGACATTTATCGATAAACTGATCCAAATTAAGCTAAAGATGGAGATTAACTACCATTAGATCCATATCTTGGTTAAGTAGTTCGCTCTGTGGGTAACCAACAGATCACTAATTAGATTAAAAGTCTGCTAAATATTTGTTTTTCATTTGTTTTTATTGTAAAATCATATTCGGATCGAGAGCTTAAAGGATTCTCACAGCGTCTGAGCCCATGAGGGAAATTGATTTCTAAATCCGAATCTCGAAATTTGCAATAAGGGTCAGTCGGATGGCCCAGAATCGAGATTACGTGCAATGAATCTCCCAATGAATTTAAATTACATTCCCATTATGAAAATTGACTGCCTTTTAGGCATAGTTTCAAAATTCTTATAGATTGCTAAAAATTCCAACAAAAAAACGTGTTAACCGTATAATAATAGATACTATTTTAGTTTATTATTGCAATGATGGGCAATAGATATGAATAAAGGGCAATTTTGATATGTATCAGCTATAAAATCCCATTATAAGCTTCTAAACTAGAGAAATATGGGAAATTTCAAAATTGCACCTTCAAAAATTCCAAAAGAAGACATTCCTTGCTGAATAGCATGCAAAAGACAATCGAGGGAAGTGTTCGCGTCATGGGATGAGTTAATTAGCATTCAATTTGATTAACGGATTGTTTTGAGACTCAGAGTATGTTTTCAAATGTTTTTGTCATTGACTTGAATTATGGCATTTCATTGATAACAAAAACCAATTGTTTTTCCCATTTGGCAAACATTTTGTCTAAATTAGCGTAAAAACTAAATTTGGAGTACAATGTCATCCGAAACGTTCAAATCCATCAAAACTATTAACCATTGCCTCAAAAGATAATTATAATTGCGTTCAGACATGATTTAGAAGAACCCGATCAACAATAATGTGCCAAATATTGAACTTTTGATTTTATCACCTAGTTTATCTCGCTAATTTATCTCAAATTTAGGTTATTTTATGGTTTTTAAACTTTATTTATCGTTCGATCTTGGTAATGATCGACTCTGATTGTATTCAATTGATAAAAATAATGAAATACCTTTATTAATCATCGAAATATATTTATAAAATTGAGCAAGATCATAGATTATGCTGGTTATAGTTGTCCACACGTGTTTGGCACCAGAGTATGGTTGATAGACTAATTTAATTCGATAGTTTTACTTTATTTATAACTTGATATTTGATTTTTTTTCACCTTCTAATCGATACTTTTAATGACTTTAAATAACAATTTATTTCTTCATTTCTTTAATCAATACTCTCGTGCTATCAAAGAATCCATTTCTTCGCTCCAATTCGTCGATTCTCTGATCGTTATTATGCAAACAATTTTTTGAAACACAAGAAAAGGCAAAAATAATTAATAAACTAATCGTCAAAATCTGTTTTAAACGCTATAATTAACTCATTTCAGACTCGGTTTAACCAATTAATGACTAAATAGTGATTTAGTTTTGTTCTTCTCTTCTGATTCCCGACTCGACTGAACTAATTCATCGAATTCAAGGTTGTTTTGGTCGAAGTCAAGACTTTTAATTCTAATTGAGTTTAATTTTAAATTAAAACCTTTGAACTATTTTTTCAAAGATTTTAATCGTTTTAATCATTTATTAGAAAACTTTTATTTATTATCCATCACTCAAACCTGTGATGACTGTGAAGGGAGAGACAGTATCTAAAAATCCCTCTATGATAGACAAAAACTTATCCCAGATTTTCAATTCCCATCGGAAACTTGTGTCGAGTGTTTATCTCTTTATGAAAAACAAAATTTCCCATTATACCCTCTTGGAGCTACATTCCCTCCCACTAGACATCCCTGAACTACAATTAGATAACATAAAACTTTATTCTTTTGCCATCCCTTAGGTATGAAAGCGTTTTGGGTTTCCGTCGCTTCTGGTCGGCCGACGACACTATAATTAGCACCGAGTCCTCGGGCCTGAAGACAAAATTTGTGGCCAACGACTCGGAACAGATAAAAATGGTGATCACTGAGTCCGGGCCCGGATCTAAGCGATCGCAGATCCAGGAGTTCTTGGACTACAACTGCGGACCCGGTGTTCAACACATAGCTCTCAATACCAGTGATATTTGCGATACTGTGGCCAAACTCAGGGAAAGAGGTATTTGTTTGAAACTTCCCATTGTTTACGTGGATTGAAATGCTCTGAATAAACCGTTTATTATCCGAGCCATAGGTCAGACAAGTTTAGTGACAGACTTTGTCCCCGAAAGGCAACTAATTTATTAATTACGTTCCCATAACTGATTGATATTTTCTTCCCGATGTGGAAAAGTTTTTAATAATTCTGGTCTAAAGTGTTTAGACATTGAAATCGCAAAAACCATTTTCAGTGAGAAAATAAAATTTAAATATTTTGTGACATTTGTCGCAATACTTCAGCCAATCATTAGTTTTATGTCAAAACAGTTTTAATTGTAATCACAATAAACTCGAGCCCTCTATTCAAACAGGTGTGGAATTCCTGTCAATACCCGACACATATTACGAACAGCTGAAGGAACGGCTTTCCGACACTGATCTCGATCTAAAGCACTCGATCTCAAGACTCAAAGAACTGAATGTTTTGATAGATTTCGACCGAAACGGATATTTACTACAGATCTTCAGTAAACCAGTTCAGGACAGACCAACTCTTTTCATTGAATTGATTGAACGCCACGACTATAGCGGGTTCGGCGCCGGAAATATTAAGGCACTCTTCCGGGCGATTGAGGCCGAACAGAATCTCAGAGGTAATCTATAACCTGGTCATCATAGCCTGGATAGTGTGACCGAAATCCATTTGCTTCCAAGTGTTCGGTCGTCTCAATATGACAAATGGCGGTCACACTAGTCATCGATTGCCTATTGTTTTGTTTGCAAATCGTTTATTCAATAAAAGACTTATTTTTAAACTCAAAGAACGTCTGAAAAATATGAGACAATCGGATCAAAAACTGATACAAAGACTAAAATGAATATCAAATATCAAACTTTAACCATAATTTCATTTCTTGTCTTCAACTGATCTTCGATTGTCTTTCATTTGTCTCATATCAACCGAAACTAAATAAATATCACAAATATTTAAGACTAATATAACATAAAATTGATTTCCAAATGATCTCAAAGTTGGCGATCATTTGAATGAGTTATTGGGCGATCAGTTTGTGATAAATCAGTGTTTAATCACTTTCTTCGTCGTCGTTCTTGGTTTCAATCAGTTTCGGCGGCTGAAGAGGTTCTTCGGTATCGCTTCCGTAAATAACATCTTCATCCGAGTCATTGATCATCGAAAGGGTTGGATTGTCGCGAACCACCCGACAGTCTGTCCGATCAACAAAGTTATGGTTAGTTAGAAAGGAATTGATCGGTGAATGCCTACCGTTGTTGTGCTGGTTAAGTGAGGGCCGGTAGTAATAGGCGCTCATACAGATGTAGAGATTGGCTATCGAGAAGAGGGACAGGAATGAGGCCGAAGAACCAAAATAATAACTGAACGGAAGCAATTGGAGGAATGGTATTGCGCTCAGGGATGAGGACGAAGACGACAATACGATTGTAAGCAAAGAAATGGTTAAAACGAAGATCATTAGAAACGTCTGCAGTTTTAAGCGGACATCAAAGTATGGCATCGCTCGGAGTTCAGTGAACGCATTGGTTATCAGAAGAGTCAGGTATACGAAGTACACGACCAGAAGAATGTGGAACAAGATATTACACATCTGTTCGGATAGAGTTGTCAGTCTACTAGTGGTCAAAGTCAACAAATTCAATGACCATACCTTCAAAAAAGCCGAGTCCTCGAAGTACTTGTTCTCGTCGAAGATCGGGTCTTCCAATTGGTTGGTTACCGAACCGCTCATCACATAAACCATAATAAACCACATAATGAAGACGAGACCCACTTTTGGAGCGTAGAAGCGGTGAAGTGACCGCTGGTTCTGTCGGATGCCGTGGAAAAAGCACAACCAATAGAGGAGAAGAGCGCTCTGAAGAGAGCACTGGAACCAGACCTCCATTAGTCGGGGAAGGCTTGACTGGAAGAGAAACTGCATCGGATAGAAGGGATTGTCGGTAACCACGAGCAGAACCAGCAATAGAGTCGTCC
Source organism: Liebstadia similis (assembly GCA_034689365.1). Taxonomy (NCBI): domain Eukaryota; kingdom Metazoa; phylum Arthropoda; class Arachnida; order Sarcoptiformes; family Liebstadiidae; genus Liebstadia; species Liebstadia similis. The sequence continues at coordinate 6,712 of JAQGAJ010000052.1, read as the reverse complement.
ACTTCTGCTCGAGTGACCAGTCCTGTAGTGGGAAGCGGTAGAGGGAATGAGTGAACCAACCCATCACTCCAAAAGTTATCAATAAGAAGAAGAAACGGAACCAAATGGACAGAGTTGTGAACGAAGAGTTTATTGACCGAAACCGAAATACGATGTCTTCGATCACATACTTGTGGTTCACCGGTTCCAACCTCTCGAAAGTGATGTTCAGTCGGTAGTGTTGGTACGCGATGTAAGTCAAGTGCAAAACTTGGATCGGTTCGCACTGACGGCCCCCACAGTAGAGCTGATATGAGAGCCGACCGTTCCGTATAATTGAAACATTCTGGTTCTGACCATCGATTCCATCCAATTCTATATCGACCCCAATCTCCTTATGGAATGCTTCGGAGGCCTCTTCGTCGTGCAGATGGAACTCGAGGTACAGACAGAGTTGCTGTGAGTATGTATTGAGCGATGGTGTGGTCACCACAAAAGGTCCCGAAGACATGAGTTGACTGACGAATGACTGGTTTATCTGTGATTCCTTCAGCATTTCAGTAGCCGTTGTCGTCTGTATCTTATAAACGTTAGGACCGGCGAACCCGATGAAGAGGAGGAGGATGTATGTGGACAGGAATGCCAACAACGACAACAGAACCTCCCGTTTGTGCATTACATATAAGTACATCTGCAGTGATCTGCGGGAGACTAGTGGTCAGTGATGGAAGTGATGGACAGCGGACATACCTCTCGCATCTATCGTGATAATAGGTAGGGGCTATGTATTTACCGAACTGGGAGAACATGTCATTCAAGTGGGACCGGACTCGCAATATGTAACTCATTCTTTGGTATCAGTTAATCGTATTCTTTGTGGTCAGTGATGGCAGTCATTGGTCAGAGAAATGTGAAGAAAGAGTTTCGACAACTTATGGCACGAAAAGTGTTATTCTGTTTATATTTGCGGTCATTTCAGCGCACGTTTGCCATTGAGATATCGATCGGATCGTTGTGTTCATGAGATCCAGTCCTCAGTGGTCTCTATGGAGAGTGCTTTTCATCGCCGAATAGATTAACCAAAATATCGATCGGTTTTTATGAAACGCGTGCCAACACATAAAGGCATACCTTTGAGACTGACTTTAGAGTCAACTTCTCTATTGAATGATCGGTTGAAAAGCGAAATGTAATTAAAATATATTAGAATTTTATTCAAAATTCTCGGTTCAGTGTTTACATTAAACTCCAGAACAAATTGTTTGGTATAAGAGATACTAATGATTAGAATCGATGAAAACGTTTTACGACTTTTTATAGATTTCTCTTCAATTCATTAAATAAAATCAAAAATAAATTCAATAAAATTAATAAATATTTTTTGTTTTTAAAAAATCAGAGGAATTGTAAGAAAATTCTTGAATTGAAAATAAAACGACAAATGATTGAAATGAAAAATATATAAAAACTTATTCAACAAATAATAATTGAGACAAATCTTATGGTAATTTCAAAGACTTGTTTGCCGTCTGACAGACAAAAACAGATTAGATATCAGACAAAAACTCTTGTTTCCATAAAATTTTAGTTTAACTTTCGTTTAATTAAAACTTTGATTTCCAATCAAACTCTAGACTAGTCTTCAAAACGCGTCAAATGTTATGCGATATCCGGAGAATTGACCCGAAAGTCGGTTTTGGTTTATCACAAATACTGTTTAATTACACAAACAATTGAATCCAAAGACAAATTAGATTTGGAGTCAATTGTAAACAACGAAAACAAAATCAATAACTCATTCAATCAATGGAACAATAGATCAGAAGTGATGACATCAGATAAAAGCAATCATTGCCACCACTTCTTCAACACTTCTTTGTTACCATTTCTTCAAAAGCCAATTCAGAATCAGTTGCGTTACGATTATCACAATAACTATCGACAAGTCGTTCAGAGAACGTCTGCCGGCGAGACCTTCGGGTGCGGGTCTTATGCGGGCGTTCAGGCGTTCGCATAGACGGGTCTGGATCTCAAGAAGTCGACTCACATTGTCGTTGATTGCGATCAACTGACTGTTCATTTGTTTGTGCAGATCTGTGACCGCATTGAGACACTTCTTGTGAGAGACTTCGCACTCCTTCATCGACTCGTTTGTATTGTTCAACATTCCGTCGCTTTCGGTAGACTCGTGGCCATCGATGCCAACGGATGACGACTCTTCCGATCCAACTGAACCGCTCCTGTGATAGCGTTTGCGATACTGTTTGTTTGGCGATCGAATAACTTCTTGGGTTTGACTTTCGACGGACACAATACTGCCAGACGTGACAACCGGTGCTATATTTGGTGTCCTGTGTCTGGTTATGGTCTGAATCACGTAATCCTTTTCATACTGTTTGACGTCAGTCCTGTTATCCCAGGGCCTAATGTCGGCTGCATTATAGACCCAGTCGTTGAGGTGATGGTCAAACATGAAGTGCTTTGGAATCCATTTCTCCATTTTGCTAATCCTTTCTTTGGCGCTATTCCTCTGCTGCTCCTCTAAGACAGTCTTCTCTCCCGTGGCCGCGATCTGGTCCTGTCTGAGGATAGCTTCGGTCACTCTTCGCCACAGCCTTTCGGACTCCCAATCGAGTTGTTGGTCGAGAGGGACGACATATCGGTTGAGTCGAGTCTTCTTGATGTCAGGTGTTGGCGACCAGAAGAGTTCAGACACTCCCGAGCGCTTGTCTTTGTAGAAGATGTCGGAATCCCAATGACCTTCAAGCGAACCCAAGGTTTCGTTACCCAAACGGATCCGACCGGTGACCAAATTGCAGAGGTCTGAGGATCCGAGGAATGGCTTGAGTTTGAACTCTAGTTCGGTATTATAACCGGTTTTATCGCACTTTATGTTCACTTTTCCGCCCAATTCGAGGGCCAGAGTTCCCAATAGTATGCCTTTGCAGTGGGCGTACGGATAGGTCACCAAATAGTCTTCGCCGCGGGTCAACAGTTTGAGTCGGGCCGTGCCGTCCAATATAGCAGATATAGAATTGCCGTAAAATTTGGATTTGGCCAGAATTGAACCGGTTATGCAGAAGCCGTCCTTCCGATTGGTCACATAAAAGGCTGAGACTGGCGGGTGATGTGACACCTGTTCAGCGATATAGAAAGTTCGGGAATCGGTGTCCGGATGTGACCAATAACAGCGAAATGTTTCGCCGAGGATAGGGTTGTATGGCTTCTTAAGGCCCTTTGGCTTCTTGTAAAACCCCGACAAATACCACATTACTATCAATTTCATGCGGACTAAGGGATCGTCTTCAACGACAGCTCTAGAATCAAGAGAAGGGTTAGTTTGACTGATTAGCTACAATAGGTTCTTCGTTTACTTCGAAACAATATCTGAATGATAGTAATAATCTGTGAGTTTCTCGAGGAATGATCGCGGCTCTAGAATGAAAGTGGGTAAAACCACTTTCGACAGGTCCATACCGGGGCGGACCTGCTTCAGCAGAATCCATATTAAGCTCTTGTTTTCGTCGGCCATCTCTTCGGTCTGACCGGCATCACCAGCGACACCAAACTCTTCGTTACCGCCATCGAAGACATAAGGAGTTTCGCACACCTTATGGTCTCTGAGCGAAACGGCACTCAAGTGTTCAACGTCTGAGTCGCTGTCATCTGTGGTGTGATGGTCTTGAGAGTCAGCACCACTGTTGTGGTCGGTATGGCCCTCATCGTCGAGATCTGAGTCAAGAGATAATCAGTTGAAGAGTTAGAGACAAAATTGGTTCAAACCATGGTCTCCGAAGTGTTTCTCAATTTCCGACTCATTCAAAGTTGAGCTTAAGTTTCCTATGGGAGAGATGTTGGGGAATGTGTTGACCACTGCTTCCTGTGCTGAGTTCAGCGGTGCCGGAGTGGTCGGAACTGATTCCCTGTGGGACATATTCCTCAACAGAATGGTAGAGCATTGGAGGGACAGTTCAATCGCTTCCATCCATTTTCTTCCGGCCGACTCAGACATCGCTCGGAAGATGAGGTAAGACATCGGCAGCGGAAACATAATCGACGCGAAAGACTCGCCGTGTGGTCCCTAACGGAAGGATAAAAGGGGAACGACATTAGCGTTTGTTAGGCAATGGTTAGGCAAACAAACTATAGTATTCATAGTATTTCATAGTATAGGCAAATATTTTGACGATTAGATCAAAAGAGATAACGATTTATGAGTTTATTCAGTGATGAATGAAAAGCTCATCCGATGTTTACTACGAGTGCCGATCCCTTTCTTCCCTATGATATGACTTTTGTTCAAACGATTCGATGGTTTGAATGATTGACAGTATTATTAAGCAATGAAAGGCCTGTTTGGACGCAAAACAGATGTCAAACCAATTATTTTTGGATTAGACTCACAAATATGTGACACTCTATGTGAGGATAAATGCCTAAAATGTTTGCATCGATTATGAAAATATTGGCCAAACATTGGCACCGATTGAGAGAAAAACATGTTTTGGTTAAGTGCTTGTTATGCAACGGCTTTGGAACAAATATGTAGATTATTTATCGCATTTATCATTTGAATAATATGTATCAAATGTATCATGGTGATTTTGCATATCTCTGTCGCAACACAACCTTGCTCTTGCTAATTGAAGAGTGGGAAAGGGGAGGAAGAGAGAGATAAACCACTAGTGATTAATTACATGAGTATATGACGCAAACAAACAGAGAGTTAATTATGAAAAGAGCCAAAACTGATTTAAGCGATAGTTTGAGCCAAAATGTGTTAAACTATGGAACCATTAAATGAAAAACAATTTTTGACAAACAAATGAAAAATCGATCGCAAACTCAAATCCAATTTGTATGCCATATAACAGTCGATCGAATCGATTCCACTCTCGACTCGACTCCACTTTCAGACATAACACTAACTCTTGAGCCGACAATAAAACTGAATGTCAATCCTTTTGAACCGTTTGTGTGGCCAACCATTAAAGACAGAGTCAGACATAAGTGCTTTAATGTATAATAAACTTGATTTCTAGACAAATATAATTTTATTCTGGACTTTGTCTGTAATATAATTATTGTGCCGTTAAATGGCTTGTAATTAATAAGCCTGGCATTTGTGGCCTATCAAACAAAATGCACTGTTCATACCATTCATGTGCAAAGGGGAGACAATTCAAGACATGCTTTTCCCTAATTAAGGTCAATGAATCTAAATTTTCAGTCACCCAACCCTTTCCCTCACTGTTGAACATGTCTGGACGTAAATGAGATCCCTTTCAACTAAAGGAATCCAATGATTGTATAACTCGATTCCGTTTAAGCATACAATCAATTCTTAATAACTTTCCTCTCATTCACCACTCGTTAAGACAGGAAAGGTAGGGGAGAGCGCAAGGGGTGAGACACTGATCGCAAGAGAGCCGAACCGAGAGTCAGATTAATTGACAAAACAATAACAACTAAACAATAAAAGGCCAACACTTTTGACGTTTATTTGTGTCTCTAATGCGTTGAAAAAAAATTGCCAAAAGTGTAATAAAAATAAATGTTTTATCACATAAGGAGAGGGGAGGATAGGGAGGGAGGCCTACAGTTATGCGGGTTTGAACTGAACATAGAATACAATGAAATTAAATTACATATCAATTAAACCATTAATTGATAATCAAATTAATTGAACGAATAGTGCGTCAAAAGAGTGAGAAAGGAGTTAATCGCTAGATATTTATCGTCCGAGAGTTGAATTGAGTTAATCCTCTCAAACAATCGGTACAAAAGAGTTGATAACTCGCTTCAAATTCTAATTACAATTAGCTATTAATACGTATTCACTGACTGCAAACTGAATATTAGTTTCAGTGAACGCTCGCAATCGTCGACTGATTTGAATTTTAGGTAAAATTTCAGTTGAAATTGAGGTAATAGAGGAAAATTGAGTCCAAAACTAGTAAACAAAATATCGAATTATATGTATTTCTTATCTCTTCCTCTGATTTCCGATTCAATGCCTAAACCACGCGATCCTTACGTATCGTCAAAATAGAGATCGCGATCGGAATCAATGAATCGCCTCATTTGTCAATAGTCGAGGTAATGATCGCCAGATTCACTCAATTAAGAGCTAATCATTTGTACGACTGTTTTATATTACTATTAATATAAATAGAAAATTATTTTAGCGATAAAAATGTGTTAACGCATGATATGAGCGAAACGAATGTCAATTAACTCGATTATTGGTTCCGTTAAGGCCATGATCAACACCAAGATCACTAGTCAATGGTCAACTTGAATTATTTATAAGCTAGATACATTATATGCATCGGAAACATAAGTTAGATATATCGGAAGCAATCTGTTTAAGCTATTTATCATTCAGTGATAAACAAGGTCTCCAATAGTGGACAGGTATGTGTGACAAAGTGAGGGACAGGTATGCGTGCGAACCGCACATCAATAGGTATTTCGCAAACATAACTGAAAACATATTAATATTGAAATTGGATTTACTATTGATATGTCTTTTTATCGCAAATCAAATGTTTGAATATTCCGTGATTTGAGGCCCAGACCTGAAACCACGGGCCGACAGATCCGGAGCTCAAGGCTCGTCAATATCGGAATGATTTCAATTCCGTTACGCATTTCTCGAAATCAATTATTAATTTCATATCTATTTTAATGAAAATTTATATGTTTTTTACTTATCGTAAATAAATGTGAT
>JAQGAJ010000051.1:0-25667 GCA_034689365.1 Liebstadia similis | reverse complement strand
GAGCGATTGAACAGTTTATCAGACAATTATCACTTCTATCGCAAACATACTATCTATCAGAATGAGAACCGTTAACCAATAATTTCATAATAATATCTTATAATAAAAATTATTAGCCCTTATCAACAATCGACTAGAGACTAAAATGCCCATTGTGCACATCTCATTGCAATCTCATTTGCCTGAACAGAGAAAACATATTTATTTGAAACAAATTGATTTGAAAAATAACTGTTAGTCGAGTCTATTCTAGGGTTTGTGTCCAACAGAAGAACAATTGGTTAGACAAAAGCTAACGGAGCTCTGAAGTGATAGTTTCCATGGTTAAGACCAAAAGCAAATAAAGACAATGTGAGCCAAGAATATGGCAAAGAATACAAAGTTCATTCGCCAATAGAATCATATATATTTCGCTGCTATCGGTCCGAAAGTTTATTTAATATTATCGGTAAAATTGTTGATATAGTCGTCAATCATCTAATCTTTTACAACACATTCCTATTCATACTTCTATTGCTGTGCAATAGCTATAACTCAGAGCCAGAGCTATACCTAAACTCTCTTCTATTAACTACTGATTTCATTTTCTGATATCGTATTTACTGCTAAAGAGTTGTTTAAATTTAATAATTAGTTAATATATCAAATGTTTTGCCGATAATCGAGATTTGAGTGAATTTAATATCGATTCCGATACCCGTCCCCAGTATTCGGTACTCAAAAGCGATCGCCAAACCCACAAAACTATGGAACAGTCGAACGATACAAATCGCGATGAAAACAGCGCTAATCGGCAACAGATAAGTGATAGTCGCCATCAACACCACCACCAACAACAAGATATGTCGATATCTGATAGACAACAGACCACGACTGAACACAACAACCAGAGTTCAAATGGTCAGCACAAGTCATCTCCGAGACAACACATCTCTGGACACAGCAGTCCCGACAATGACGGACAACAGAACAATAGGAACGCCATAATCGATGCCCACACACATGTTATTACCGAAACTCCGCACAACACGAGTGCCGCTCACGAACAACACCTCAAAAAGGACGGTCAGGGATCGCACAGTCCACCCAACATAGATCACTCTGGCCACAGGTCACCCGTGCAGGAGCTGAGTCAGGCAGCGGTCGGCCATTCCATCGACGACAAGGCGGGCGTTAACGAAGCGCTCCATCTCTATGGATATCACTCCGGCCATCAACAGCACCACCAGACTAGGTATGCAAAAGCACCTATACGTTAATGTATAGCACTGGGCGAGGATGGGCTCATGTGTTACCTGTGCTGATGTGATGATCCATATATAGAGCAGATGAGAGGCCTTAAACACAATATCCAAAACGGATTGCAATCCAATGCGATGTCTGAGCAATGGCTGCACAAACCTATAGAATATGAATAACAGATCTCCGATAATAATAGCTTTTTATATGTCTGTCCTCTAAACTTCCTGACCCTCTATCAGCGGTTTTATCGGAACTGATTCCGAGTCTTTGCTTAACCATAACTTTGCTCTTAACGCAAGATAATAGTGACTACTGTTCACTACTGGAACAGACAATTAGCCAAACACTGGCTTTTATTAGAGAAATCAAATCTAAATGATTGTAATATCAGTAGATTTGATGGTTAGTCAGACTAAGTCTCTAAACGACAAAAAATTTTAATTCATTTACTGATTTGATTAAATAACTAATCGTTGTTTTGTTTACTATTTATTATTGATATTTAGTTGCATTAGAATAGTTGATACAATTTATCATTTCTATCATGGGTTATATCGTAAAGTGTAGTTCATATCAAATCTCTTCTCATAATTATATCAAATCTCGAATATTATTAAATTGATTGCAAAGTAATTCTCAAACTATTTCACAAAATCTCGTGTTTCTCGCGATAAAACTAATGGACAACTTCTTCCACTTCTTCGCATCGATAGTACAAACCAGGTGTTGGGCCACCACTACAGCTCCCCCTCACCGGTGGCCGCGTCCTACACGGGCAACACTATCGGGAGCGTAACTCTGAGCCAATCGTTAGGTTACGGCACATCCCCTCCCAGTTATCACAGCGGACATCATCGGAGTAACTCTGGTGAATATCACTCTTCCGGACCGGCAATGAGTCCCAAATCCACTCATCATCTGAGCTCAAGCTATGAGATCCACAGCTCGATGTATGGCAACAATGGCCACCCCTCGGGACTCATGCCTGGCCATCACTCACAGACGGTTGTCCACTACGCTCCACAACAGGCACACCATGTAATTGCTTTTGACAAATACACTCGAGTTAACCATCGATTGTCTTATCAATAGGGCGTACATTTGAGTCAGAGCTCGGGCTCACATCACGGCCACCACAGTCAGTCTCCCAGTCCTCAGCTCTGGACCACCGACGGATTGGCCGCTCACTCAATGGCTTACAGTCTGCCCGGTAATTGAAACGATCGCGATATCCGATAACTTCACTGATTCCTTAAATAGTGGAAAACCTACTCATCCGTTGATCATTAGATCAATTGAATCGATAATCAATTCAATTAATTGGTCCGACTATTCGTTCACTCATTAATACATTTTGTTTTTAAAGTTTTTAATTAAGGCCAAGATTAGCATAAATACGAGCAATGGTCTCGAAAAGGCTAAGAACTAGCATAATATGTGATAATGAAACGAACCCTAAATCCTGAGTCGTGACAGAGAGAAAGAGAGAGACAGAGAGAGTCCTTTGAAAAGAGCATTGTTTGGTTCAGAGCTGGTAATTAGCGATTCTGGTCAGCCCTGAGAACATCCCCTCTCTTACCGTCAAAAGACTACTAAACGAGAGACCACTTCATTACAAAATCTCTCATTCAATCTGAGATATTATTCAAATAACGACTTTTCATTAATACCTTAATTGAAATCTAAGACCAAAAAGAATTGAAAAGACTTTTTCTCTTTTTCTTCTTCACTAATGTTAGACTAAAAAAGTTTATTCGGTTTCGGAATTATTTATTACTTTTGTTTGTCGTCTTCGGTCCACTCTTTGGTCGTCTGTCTGTCGCTGTGATCTGACCTCAGGCACAATCAGTCCGTCCTCTTTACAACAGTTGGCATCAGTCAACGAGTCCACAGGCAATGGCGGTCATCCGGAGCTGTCGGGTGGTCAGGGCTCGCGTGGTGGAGGGCCCGGACAGGCCAACGGATTCAACAGTAACCCATTTGGCGGGGCGTCGACCACAGGAGCCGCTGCTCACTACTTGAGGGACTGGTCAGCGGCCACTTCCATCTATGACGGTCCCAATGGCGGCAATTATACGGTCACTGTTGGAGATCACAGGAGAATGAGTCCCAACTCGGATCGTAACGCCTCGGCCGCCGCCACAGCCGCTGCTGTCGGCATAACTGCCCATCAATTAGGTATACATTAGTCAGTCTTTAGATTAGGTCCACAATTATACAATACTTTGTAGAGCGTAAGGCCTGTCCTCTCCTAAGCACTGCCGTCCTCTCCGTTCCATTCCTGAAAGCATTTCTCAATTTTGCTTTTATTTATGGCTATTATTGTCTTCACTGCTGTCACCGAAAAAATCAATTCCCAAACGATTATTATCTCATGTTTTCCAAGACTTTTTGTCTCGCATTTCATTACAATTTAGGTTTTTTACAGCCAGACTAGAGTCCTGTCCTCTATGACTGTCCTCCGAGTATATGACTTAGTGATAGCCCTTAGAGTCCTCTCAGCACTGGTCTCAGTCATAATACACTCTATCTATCCGTTGATCTGGAATTCCGATCCAATCAATAGGTGGTCCGGTCCTAAAAATAATAGGTCGACCCATATTAGACCAGACATGATATGAGATGATAATAATTGTATTGTATTGTCTTCAATTCAGCCCAGGGTGACTTCTTCGCTGGTGAGGCCCGAGAGTGTGTCAATTGCGGTGCGATATCGACCCCTCTTTGGCGCCGCGACGGCACCGGTCACTACCTGTGCAATGCTTGCGGCCTCTACTCCAAGATGAATGGTATGCATCGGCCACCGATCCGTCCGCACAAGAAGATGCCAAACAACCGAAGAGCAGGTCTGACCTGTTCCAACTGTCACACGTCAACCACGACACTCTGGCGTCGAAACAACCAGGGTGAACCTGTCTGTAACGCCTGTGGACTCTACTTCAAATTGCACGGAGTGAGTCGCCATCGAGACAAACGGCTCGATTACCTTGCATTTGATGCCCTTCTCTGTGAATTGACTTTCGCTAGCTTTTCCTCGTTAACAAAACCAAAATCAAGGGTGAATTTATGATTCAACCTTGCAATTGGTTCCATCAAGTCTTGTCTTTTCTCTTAGTTATCCAAAGTTTAATCAATTCTTTAACTAATTTCAATATATTAATGAAATTACATTAGCATTTGTTTTCTTTGTTCGTATCGCTCCCACAGACTGAGCTCATCCAAGAGATCCAACCAAGAGATCAGAGGATCAGCCCATTTGGAGTCAACTCCAATCTAATCGAGCAATTTGTGTGAATCTCGAACTCTATCTCTATTTGAGAGACGAATCGAAACTACAAATTGAGTTTAAAAATGAAAAATAATAAAAATTATTCGCAAAAAGTCTGAAATATCGTCTCAACTATAAGAGAGTTCTTGTGGACCAAAACATTGCCATCAAATGATTTATCTGTTTTATCGCGAGCTATAATCAAAATTAAATTCACTTTTAGTTCCATTTTATTTCTGCGGTTCGGCTCACTCTCTAAGAGTCGGTATCTTTTGCTCAGACTTTTGCTCTTTTATAACGAATTCTTCAAAACATATATCGTTTGGGTTCTGAAATCAAATTCTCATATCTGGGTCTTTCTCTACGACAGGTGAACCGACCACTGGCTATGAAGAAGGAAGGAATTCAGACGCGCAAACGTAAACCAAAGGCTACGACACCGCAGGAGTCGTCAAATCAATCGCTTAATAAACCACAACAAAGTAATTCAATATTTATTGCACTAAACATCACATTCTCTGACATCTCATTATAACTACTCTGAAAACTTACCAAACCTTTCGAGTTATACCTTGAAAAGTCAATTCTCTATGCTCTGAGACATTGGGCGCTCATCTCTTTCATGATCTTAGACTACATTCACCTTTCATTTACCTAATTATATACTAACTGAGGATAAGATTTCAAAAGGAGATGAATATTGAAATGAGTTAACCAATGATGTCGTTTACCTATCTTTGTATGAATACATTTCCAATGAAAACATGGATTTGTTGTCGTCGGACAACAAACGGGATAAACACCGATAAACAAATAGCGATGTAATCTAATTCGTGTCTAATCTATGTTTTTATGATTAATAATAATTATTATTTGACTTAAAATCTAATATTTTTCTTCAGATATGATACGATTATCTGAGACCAGTTCCGAGTCCTATCGGATAACCGAAACATTGGTCTCCGATAATCGAATTATCACTAATTAGTCTAACTTTAGTCCTGATTTCGATAATCTTGTTTATCTGCCGTAATATCCCAAACGTCATAATTATCTCAGACTTATCTTTACTCTCGAGACTCGGATATCATTTTCCGATATTTTTTATAACTTTATTATTAGGCGATTGTTTATCGGCTTTCCTTCCCTTGACTTCACTTCTGATATAATAATTGTTTTTATATCTTAACAGAGAAACCAATGATGGGATCGACAGCTATGCTCTATTCGGCCCAGTCTTCCACTTCAGGTATCGGTGGCCGCAATGACCACGAGTTGGCTCACGATTCGTCGCCTTCTCGTCCGATATCATCGCCAATCACGCCTTCAAGTGCCGCACTGACCCGTCATTTGCATGGACTCATGCCTTTGGACGGGTATCAGTACAACACCAGCAGTCCGTTCAGCACATCCGGCAATACTATTAATCTAAGCAATGCCTCGTTAGTCAACGCCGGCCACCACTCGGGCCTACACTCCGGTGCCATTCACTCGAGTGTCATACACGAGAACAGCACTAATGTGACCAAACTGTTGGTCCATTCGGGAGCCGGCGGACAGAACAATGACAACGGACTCCATCTGAGCGATAGTCAGGCCAATGATCATCACAGCGGTACTACCAGTACCTGACCTGACCAGTGATGACAAAGAGATTGAGATTTGAAACCGAATTACAAATTATAACCAAAGCTTACGAATTACTAGTAATTAAATTGAAAATAATATTAAATAATAATTATATTAACAAAAATATAATATTTTTAATTGGATTATATATTATATATATTAAGACAATGAATATATCAATGAATATATCAATGAATTATCCATTTATTACCGAAACAAACGGTAATTTTGAGCTAATTTACTAATCATTAGTGTTTATCGACTCTTGCGATAACTTTTTCTATTCTATATTTGTTCTCAACTTTTAAGTTATTAAAACAAAAGTCTTTTATTATGTACTCAAACGACAACTCTTTTGACAAATTTTAAGATTTGTGTGAAATTCAGTGCCAAAGATATCGATCAGAGTTGTCGATAATGATCGGATCCCTAATGAGAAGTGACTGTCACTACTGTCCACCTCTTTCACCGATAATTGCAATCAATTATACAATACGTTAGGTCTGTTCAATCAGTTTGTTCTTGAGTTAAGCCCTGAGAAGAGGTCTGAGTGCGGGCGCGTATGCCTCACATAGTGAGCACTACCTGTGACTCCACCCTCTGTACATCCCTTCTCACCAATGGTAATATGACCGACAACTCTACCTAACATTATAGCTGTCAATCGACTCTAAAGTCAGTCTCTCTCTCACCTGTGCCTCGAAAGTACTCTTACCTGTGCTGACCATTGATTGTGTACTTTTCATCAGTTTTGTGATTAACTTCTGTTTAGATTTTATTTTATTGTAAATTCGAAATCATTTAATAAAACTTTTTTTTCAACCACTGGTTATTCTTCGTGTGGTTTGTGTCCCATCATTACATCGATAGTTCCCATTGTGATGTGTGTCTGACGGCAAAGAAGTTCTGTGTGTTTAGCCTTCGCTCGATCGACACATTCAAAGGTATTTTCACTCAATTTCTATATCGAATTCAATCCGGTTTTCAAATGTTTATTTCAAACTTATATCAAACGTATAATTGATTTCATATTTCGATATTTATCTAATTTGAGCCCAGAATGTGATGGTATGTGAGCTAATGGTCACTGTTATGCCCGTTGTGGCAAAAATGCGCGATCATTCTCACCTATTGCCAAATGTAATGGTCAAAAGAGCCCCTATAATGGGTGGACAATAATGAGAATATGATAAATCTGCTAGTTTATGCTCATTTATCAAGATACTACTGGTTTTCTATAAGTGTTTAAACAAATGGCGCCAAAAGCTTTAGTTAGGATAATAAGTAATTTCCGATCGCGATTAAAATACTTTCCTTTTCAAGTTAAATGTATCGATATATTATTCTAGATTTACGTTTAATTAATATATAAACAAATTCTTATAAATCAAGGTTAAAGTGCTCTGAACTGAGCTGAAAGAGTAGGAAAATTTTGATTAAAATCAAACGATTCGTTATGAAAATATTGAAAGAAACTGAGAGATCACTGAGAGATCACTCCTCCCCTTGAGATAGATCTCGGTATTAATTGAATTTGATCTGAGATGAACTGGGATTGCAATTAATGCCTAATACAGTTGAATCTTATCTCTTGGAGATTCGATGACAAATGTACTGATGATGAATGATATCAATGTTATTATCATGATCAATTGATATGAGTGAATGCGAGAATCTCTTTCATTCATCACTTTCCTATTATGGATCCCTTGACTGATCGTTGGCTCCATTCAGATATTCGAGGTATGCCGAGTCCTGAGAGCACAGATCCACTAAACTCATTATTCCTGATGAAAAATTATCACCTGTTCCTGAAAAAAGTAGACAAACTTTAAACTGCTTTTCAAATAGAGTTAGATTACGTCAACAATTTTGTCGACTTTCCTCTCTGTCACACAAATGTGTTAAATAAAGTTACTTTAATTAAATTACTATATCTTTTATGATGAAGCTATTGGATTAAAGAAAGGTGATTATGAGCACTCAGCACATTTTATTGCGAAAGCATATCATTTTTTCCTCATATGGCAGCCGAATGAATGCAAAGCATCACCTTGCTAGATCATTAGATTGCTAGATCTTATGCAAGTGACTGACTATATCAAGATAATTGATAAAACGCATTATCGCACGATATTTCTTGTATGCGATTAAATATTAGTTATAACTTGTCTTTGGTCTGACAAAACTATTCCGAAGATAATTTTGGTGATAATCTTAATCAATCATCATTTATCCTCCAAAAGGTAATATTCAAAACACCAGATTCATTAATATTGCGTTATAATGCAAATAATGAACCTAATCTGGTCTATTTAAGCTAGATTAAATCGCATAAATGTCATCTTAGCTTAACAATTATCTCGTGACAAGATAATGTCACATCGAGTAATTGTCTCCGATCTAAACTGTTAGACAAAGACTGTCACGATCTTGGTTTGAATATTCGAGATCTAGTGATACATCAAATTTGAATTAACCTATTTATGTGTTAGATCTGTCACTATCTGAGGTAAAGACAAGACTAAATCATTTAAATAGACAAAGACATTGAATTCGCAACATTCACAAAACAAGATAACTTATCATTTCATTAGACAAAGCAAGATTCAAATTCACATTTATGTGATGAACATATTTCTAATCTAAATTTTTCAATTAATGTCATTTTGAGAGCGATTCTAATGAATATAATCTTTTTAAAAACATTAAATTCAAGTAATTATTGATAAATTTGACGATTAATTGAGAATATTTTAATATCATAACCAAAATATAGATTCATATATATTAATATTTCCCCATAAGATATGAATGAAAGCGAATGAATTCAAAGTGAGTCCCCAATAAAGCTAATACCGTAAATGATGCCCATGATGGCAAATTGATGACAGATTGTTGCCAAACAAACATATTTGCTTGAAATGAATAATTAGCCGATAAATCGAGATTAATTGAGATGAGTTACTGATCTCAACTGAGAAGCACGAGTTGGAGATGTTTTCCTTAACCATATATCAAAATTTTATGGTCAAAATGGTATTTTAAATACTGGGCTCTCAATAGGAGTCTTCAACACCTACTCTGACACAGAACCCGAACAGAGGTCTCATACTGTGCTCTCATATATTAGTGGGGTCTCCCTCTCGGGCTCACTCTATGCTCTCTCTCGATGTCTCTCTTTTCCTCCCTTTCCCTCCCGAGTGTCTATCCCGTGGCTCGAGGGCTATATGTGGTAAATGGTTGGCACAATCTCTAAGCCATGTCCTGTCAGTGTCTGAAAACGTTACGAAACGTATACTAAAATTGCAATTATTTAATACGAAATATTATTTTCACTCTTTATCTCAAACTCTGATCTCTGAGAGAAAAACGTTTTGAAGCCTTCTCTGAGAGCAAAACGAGAAGACAGTCAGAAGAATGAGTGCTCACAACCAGTGAATAGAGAAATAGCTGAGTGTTTAATGCAAACTGTGATATACAATGATATATACGGCGATAGACCTGATCTCAGAGCACAGGTATATCAAAGAAGTGCGTTGACTCGACTCACGCCAAATAGAGTCACTGTTTTTCTCATTTTGTTAAATGAATTTCGCCTCAAAGACAAGAATCAAATTGACATTTGAAGAGAGACTCCAGTCTTGCTATACGTAAGTAAATATGTCTCCAAACAAATGTGACAATTGTGACAGATCTGCCCTTCGAGTCGCCTCTGCTCGGCCTCAGCTCCCAGAGAGTCCTATCCCTACCTATGCTCTGCTCGTCCCTACCGTTCCTCATAAGAGCTCGAGGAAAGTCTTGGTGTTTCTGACTATGTTTTGATGAGGAAAATCTCGTGACTACCACTTGTGTTGCTATATATTCATTGAGCGATTAGTGAATTAGCGAAGTATCAAGATAGCTATATAGCAATGCAGCAATACAGCAATACAGCAAGGTGCAATCTCTCCGCAATCTAACGATTCCATTTTAGTTGAGTCTAACCTTGATATTTAATAAGATACTATTCAAGTATTCAAATGTTAGGTACTATACCTTTACGATAAGAGTGGGTAACCCTTTGGCAGTCATTGGCCGCCAATAAATTTGATGCTCGACTTAATTAGAAATTCAATTCAAAGTCTCAAAATTGGAGATAATTTGACGTTTAATTCAATGAAGAGTTCTTTGAAGACAAGTCTGGAGTCTTTGGAGACTAATATTCGCTTTCGATTCCACTGATTATTCAATTAAAGCCTTATTTTATTTTTACTTATCGTCCGAAATAAGAAATATGTTTCACTCCAATGAAAAAGAAGTTAAATAATAATTATTCTAAAATTTTAAGACAAAGTTTGTCTTAACATAAGTTACATAACAAAACTAAAAACGATGTCATTTCTGGCGAAGGGTTTGGAAATGAATTTTTATTATTTATTTATTTATATTTTACTCTTTTTCTTAGCGATACTAATGATTATAATAGAAGTAATTTTTGTGTTTAAACTCTTTTTACTTTTGAGGGACAGAGACTTGAAAATTGTTTTAAAACAACTCGAAGTTTACTCAATATTTCTGTCGTTTTATGATTTTTTAGTTTAAGTTTGAATTTTATTTTCTTTATGTTATTTAAATGGCTTTTCTTAAGTGATAACTCGAACTCAGATAACGATAGTTTTGAATAAATTTAAATCAAAATTAAAGCCAACTATAAGTTTGAACGGCAGACACCATGTTATTGTCACTTTGAACAAGGTATTGACACTTTATGATCAACAACTATAAGCTATAACGTCCTAATCGGGAAAAATGTGATTTCTTTATAACAAAGATTCCTTAAACTCTTACCAACGCGTCAGACGAGGAAAAAGAGGATAATTTTCAATTCAAGGATCCCTTAATTAAACATATTTTTGTAAAAATTTATTGAATTAAATGATTTATGGCTCTGAAGTCATAATTAATTCGATTTTATTGAGCAAAATATGATTTATAGATCTTTAAAATGATTAAATTTCTAGAAACAGTTCTCAACTTCTCGTAACTCAAAGTCTTATGATTTACGAACATTTTTACGACTCTTTCCTATAATTTATTCCAAGCGATGAATATTTAAATCCAAACGATTAGATCTGATATTTAGGTAACTTTTAATCTAAAATTAGATTAGTTCACAATATTTATTCGTTTTCGACATAATCTACTCAATTGATAGTTAATTAATCTGAGATCAGATCCATTAATCTTGTTGTGGAACTGATGCTAAGATCTTCTTCGACTACACCGAAACCCAATTGATATCATTGCCAGAACTGGTATTCGTCTCTATATTTAAACCATTTTTGTATTTCACTCCTATCTTAAGACTAGTTCTTTGGTATCATTGTCTTCGTCTGTGTTCCCAAATAAATCGTTGCTAAACTAGTCAACTGTCTAACTGTCCTACGCCTCGATGACTACCCTTCCCCTCCTCTCCAAACCTTTCAGCACTCATTTCACATAGACTTGAGATCGCAGTTATGATAAATATTGATAACGAAGTGCTTTCTTTCAAAAGCAAAATATACCATCAATTTTAGGATCAAAATTACCATCAAATGCTTAATTGTTAGGAAATTAGAGGAGAGAGAAGGTGAGAGAGAGAATGGGAGAGAGCCGGAGAGAGAGAACATGTCTTACATATTAAAAGACAAAAGATTTTGCGATAATAACCAAAAATAATAAAATACATAATAAAAAAGAGAAAAATATAATTGAAATAAAACCACATTTAGTTTAAGCCATAAAATTGGTGAATGTTTTGCCAACAGAATTAGCATATCATGGGATTTGATGATCCATTATCTGTGAGATAGTTCTCGATATAGTGTATTAGAGACCCGATTCATGTCAGATAGGTTTGGATAAAATTCTTGTTACATAAAAATGTGATCATAACTATCAAAACTATTATAACTATTTAATCAGTAAAATATATCTATAGATACTGTTTTGGTTGACAAGTATTCAGTCCTATACTTCTCCACTCCTATAGCGATGTTCCAGAACCTGATGTCAAACCCATACTCGGCCGGTGCGGGCAATCCGGAAGCCGCTTACATTCAGGCCGTGTACAGACCTCACCCGCAATACGGCGGGTCTCCGGACAGCGTGACCGGCGACCAGTCGTCGATAAGGTCGTCGCCCTCATGGCCGGTGCCGGTGTCGTCGGGCGCTGTGGGCCAGCAGTCATCCAACGACACGAATCACACTTTCGGATCAAATCACACGACTTCTCCATTTTCATCGCGCTTTCCATTTCAGGTAATTATTCTTCGCTTAAGACTAAACTAAAGAAACATATCTTCGCTTTTATTGCTTTTAATGTGTTTTGTCTCTCTTTGGGTCTTCATATCAGTCCCTCTCATCTCACTGTCTAATAGGTCTGCACTTACGGTCAATACTCTATTAGTAATGATGTAAATCACACCCTAATTATGCCCAAAGCGGGCGACCTGTCTGTGGATCAGTCTCGACCTGAGCTGATCCTTGTCGAGGGTAGACATAGGGAAGGGTCAACACAATTGCCAGCTCGAGGCCCAGAGCGGGCACAACAGGGCTTTGACTGTAGGGCCGGAGAACTGGAATTCTGTTTTCCCTCTGATTCCCTCTGAAGTCTTCACTTCTCATAATAAAAAGACTTCGGTTTAGAAACTCTGCAAAACTTTATTTATTCCGACGACTAATTTGTTTTATTTATATTTTATATTCATTTGACTGTCTTTGCGCTAATCGACAGTCGCCAGTGACGGGTGCCGTCTCTTCGGCGTCGTGTTCAATATCTGCCTCATCGAGTCCGACCAATATGTCGTCCGCCTGTGCCCGAACACCAGAGTCCGCATATTTCAGGAACGCGGCCATCAATGGTCTTCACCCGTACTCATACGAGGCGGCGGCCGCGGCAGCAGCTGCCTGTGCGTGGGCGGGACGGCTGGACGGGTTGGGGCCGTCGGCGGGTTTAGGCCGATTGGACGCGGCCACAGCAGGCTTTCAGGCCGGTCTGGCCGCCAGTCAGGCAGCATTCAGACGAACAGGTATTGAAAATATGTGACCGAAAATAACACATCCATTGACTGACAGTTTCTATGGAAATGTCTGTCAAATGCATTTCACACGCGATTATCAATTAATGTATTGTCACGCGATTAGATCCAAACCTAACCTAACGTTTTGCCATTTTTGACACACCTGTGCAGATGCCACTCCTTCAGGCGTAGGGCCCAGTCATGGGCCGGGGTCTGTGGCCCCGCCCGCCTATGCCGCGCATTTCAGCGAAGGCCGAGAGTGTGTCAACTGTGGCGCTATATCGACGCCGCTCTGGCGAAGAGACGGCACCGGACACTACCTCTGCAACGCATGCGGACTCTATCATAAGATGAATGGCGCGCGCCGTCCGCTCATCAAACCTCAGCGAAGATTAGTTAGTATTTTACCGAAACATATCTTTACGATTGGAAGAAGACTCAAATGGCTTCCAGTCTTAAGCACTGATATAGATCTCGATTCTGATGGAACCCGGTTTACATGTGCTGGCAGTGGACACCCGTCCAGATATGAGCCTAAGATTATCTCATCATATCATACAAACCCCGAACAGATCTGTTCCTTATCTGCCATAATCTCGATTAGTCTTTGCAACCATTTATGCAAATGAGTCTAACTTTACATAACTTTAAAACTTTTAGACGAATCGTTAATTTTAATTACTCGAATGCATTAATTGGTTTAAGTAAGCAAAATGATCAAGGTGAAGAGTGAAATGACCATGATGGACTGATGCACTGATAGACCGGTAGACCGACAGACCTGTGCGATGAGCGACTGATGTAAAGGTCCAATCGAGAGACCAATCGGAGACACATTTCTCAGCAATAAATCCCAACATTTAAGTAGACTTTTCGACTCAATTCTGGGATATTATCTGATAATTAATCTCTTAATGGAATCAAATGTTTGAAAAAGAAGTTTTACTTAACTTATATTTAAACTCTAAAAGTAATTATGAATTCATTCACTCCCAAAGCAGACGAACAGAATTCACATGAAATATACCCGAAGTTAGTCGAGATGTTAGTCGAAGTATGTCTTCTACAAAAACATTTGAAGGATTCCGATTCAAATTCTCAGTAATCAACTTGTTTTTAGTCGAAACTCAGGCCAATTAAGTCTTGAGAGTTGATATTTGAAAATAGAATCGAGCATTAAATTGAGAGTCAAATTGATAATTAAATTGAGCATGGACATTCTTGTTGACATTGTGGACACTTTGTGAGCCCAGCAAACTATCACCAAGTTTATTAGCTATTTATTAATTGTCTATTTAATAGCATGTTGATGCTAATGATGCTAATGTCCAACTGATGTAGACTTATGTCGAACGGCTCAACACTTAGTGGTTATCGAAGTCAGTCATTAAATTTCAAGACATGATTGTAATTATCGATAAACCATAAAACCTGAGCTCTAAAATCAGCTCAGACTCAGTGCTCAGGTATTAATACAGTCCATAAAGTGAAAATTGATGAAAAGTCAGATTTACGAGTTTGACATTGCTATGAGTTTTGACATAGCTCTCGGTGACAGTGGGGACAGTCGGGGGACAGTCGTCTCGCTGTCATATAATTAGAAATACACTCATTTACCTTCATTTTCCTTCCCGTTTTGCTTATTGTTCGCATTCGAGACTCTATATTATCAATGTATAGCATCGGTCTCTGTCACCGGCGCTGTCACTGTCAGCACATATCCATACCATTCCATAGCCATATCCAAGGTCGGTGCCCAGAGTCACACCGGGCTCGACAACTAAATATCTGAGAGATTCCTCCCCTATTAGACATAAGTGATCTCCAGGTTATCTGTAATTAAAACTGCATCGGATCGGTCTTGAGATCAGTCTTGAGATGAGTCTAACCTTGTCTATAGTGCTAACATTGTCAACCATTCCATTCCATTGCGATTGTTAGGCCGCGAGTAGACGTCTTGGTCTTTGTTGCTCTAATTGTGGCACAACTACGACAACGCTCTGGCGTCGGAACAACGAGGGAGAGCCGGTCTGCAACGCCTGTGGACTCTACTATAAGTTACATAATGTAAATACAAATGAAAAAAGTTATTATAGTTATTGTTCTCTTTAGACTTCGAGACTTATCTCTCTATCGATCTTTATATTTATATTCATTGCTTCGTTAGTTCACTTCATAGTCGTCTGAATTGTCTGTTTTGTCAAAACATATTTATTTCATTTCAATTCCCTTAATGTGTTTCTGCAGGTGAACAGACCTCTGGCTATGAGAAAGGAAGGCATTCAAACCCGAAAACGCAAACCCAAACAAAACAGTTCTGCAGTTAATTCACTCAATTCGGTCGTCAGTAAACACTCCAATGAAACTCATTCTCCAAAACTCAGTAAGAATTTCAATAATTAATTGATTTTCAATTTAAATCTCAACTCAACTAATGGTTTGAATATCGAGAATAGGATTCCGATAGTTATCAATGGATTTCCTAATAGCTTGCGATTTAAAAAATAACTTTTCATATAGTTTTCAAGGGTATGCTAAATGTTTAATTCAGTAAAATTAGCTAATATTGTCAGAATGTCCTTGTTTGAGATGACTTTTTGATTGACTGCCAGCTATGGAGGTATGAGTTTAGAGTTAAATCAAGTTCTCAATAAACATAAGCATAGATCCAAATCTCACATATCGTATCACAAATGTCCTAATCTATAGGCACATCAAAGAATGAGCTCAAACAAGAGGTCAATCACGGGTCACATCACTTGTCATCGTCGGACTCGAGAGCCCTTATGATGAGCCACAGCTTTGGAGGTTCGGTGGATGGACTCAATCACTCGTACCATCACTCCCACCATCAACAGCACAACCATCACAACAACACGAACTCAAACTCCAATAATCAGAACCAATGGTCGAATAAACCATTGTCTCCGACAGACAAACAGCAGGAGAACAGTATCAACAACAGTACATAACTTGTGTTCAAATGCAATGCCATTTATCTCCTCTTCTCTAGAGCTTAGCGCTAGGCCTGAGACCGAAGAGCCATCGGCTGTCGGCCAGACTCGGGCTCAGCGATAGTTAATTCATAGTTTAGTCTAATTTAATTTAATTTGCAATCATTTGTCTTTTTTTTCTGCGAAAATGTTGAGACATCGCTCACATTAAATCAGAAACCTATGTATACAATGAGTCTGTGATTATTAAAGGAAAAACTTAACGATATCTTAAGATAATAATACAAAACCAGTAAATTAGACGTTAATATAGTGTTCACATAAATCGCGTTTCGACCAATCAGTTCTTTTGTCGGTTAATTCAATAGAAGAAAACATTAAAATACATAATAAAAGTGTGAGAGAGATAGAGGTCTGAGGTCTCAGAGATAGATCTATACCGAGATAATTGACTTCGAGATACTTTACTATACGGTCTTCACTTAATTAGATTTGAACAACTGGTTTGCTCTCTCTCTCTCTCTCTCTCCCTCTCTCTCTCTCCCTCCCCCTTCTCTCTCACTCCGATTGTGTCACAAAATGTGCGAAAATCTCATCATTTCTTAAAACGAATCATTGATTCAATTGTAAAGTGTTTTCCATAACTCTATTGTTATATAATTTAATTTCCAATTAAAACAAAACCCGTTTTTGTCTGTAAAATGAGTTTTAATTGTAATCACAATAATGTCGTTACGACTCGTTATCATATGAGAGACGGGTTTAAATGTGTTTTAATAATAAAGTAATTTCGAGCTTATATTTAAAAGTGAGTTATGTATAGGTTTTAATTGTAATTTTAATAATTTATGTTATTTTTATTATTTTATACTCTCTTTTGTTGGTAAAGACGTTGTAAACAAATAACTTGATCTTGTTTTTCATATTCAGATCCTTTTGTTTTACATAATTAAGGCTCCAATCAATGAACAGTTCAAATATGTATCGGAATTTTTACAATAAAACTACATTTTAAAAGTTTATTTACCTTTTAATTTGATTTTATAACGAATTTACGTCAAAGTATTCTCGGAAAGTATCTTCACCTATACCTAGACATTGATCTCAGTCTCCCTCAAAGTTCGAAACACTTGATGTCATTGTTCTGGTGGTGAAAGTGATAGTCAAATGGCGTAAAACAGATGAAACAAATCAATTGGAAAACCTATTTAGGAGTGAATGACGAGAGTCTCAGATCTTATCAGACATACAATGGATTCGCTAATTATCTCCAATTCGTTGAGACTCTGGTCTCATATCAAACATCAGATAATCAGAGCTATCGATGCGATGATTATATGCGACACAAAAAATGTGTCAATTTTTGCTTAATTTTAATTTTTATGTCGTTTTTGTGAAAAAAAGTTTCAAAAAACTATCTAATTATGTATATTATGATGAAATTACGAAACTATCCGAGTTATTAAGCTATAAAAAATAATTGTTCAGCAAATTATTTGAAATGTCGAGACTCCAGAGAGAGAACTAACTAAATGTCAAATCGCATGTTATTTATAAACACTTTTAGTTCACTTTTAGTTCAATTACGAGTTTAACTTTTAAATAATTTAGACCAACGACTAAAGCAATTAAACAATTGTCACTCAAACCAAATGATGTATTCATCAAAAAACGAATCGAAAATTAAAAAATAATTTTTATTGAAATAAATTAATTTCTTTATCAGTTGGTTCTCACAGTTTTGCGAATCTTCTGAATCCGAATCGCAAATTCAGAAGAAGAAGAACAGAGCTCTGAAGACATAACCTCGCGCTTCACGAACTGGTCATATATCTCGTCATTAGATCTTCTTCTTTACTAATTAATACAATATATTTTGAGATCGGAATCAATCGGCAAAAAAATTAATTAAGTTTTTGATTAAACCAATAAATATTTATTCCGAGTATAATATGCCGATAAAGTAGATCATGAGAAATGTCACCGCAATGAATGTCCCGGAATTCTAATCAAGGGCTCAATGAGATCACAAAATGGGCTGAATTTTAATGAAATTTATATAAAAAACAAAATAAGTTGTCTTTGAGAACAATCTTTTAATCATTTGCGGCGGAAATTAGTTATTTAATGATCGAGATATTCATATCATTCATATCTTCATAACTTGTTGGCAGCGATAACACCTTAGAAGAAGTGATTCTCAGACAAAGTAAAAAACGATTGACTTTTATCTCCATTTCCTAATTAATCTGTTTTTAATAAGCATAAAATGAGCCAAAATTCCCAAGATCCACTAGGTGAGCTTTTTATTTTCTTTTAATAACACCTCTATGACCCTCACGAACCACAAGGGGCACAAATATCGACTTGTAATGAGACGTTTTGAGCAAATATTTTCAATAATTATTTAACGAATATTTGTCAAAACCCTAACTAAGAGTCAGTCTTGAAGTTAATTAAATTGGATTTAAAGGAATGTTTTCATTACTCCGGCGACGAAACTAATGTCACCAAAAATATAAGAAAGAAATTAACGATTTTTAAAATTAGATTCAGTTTTGGTATTAAACCAAAAGGCAATAAATATAAGCAATTTGTCACTTATATGGACAAACACTACCTCCGACTGCACTGTTCCTCACTTAACGAGGATATGACAGAAACCGATTGAATCAAAAACTTTTTGCAACTCTTTTTTATTGCCCAGACTTTGATTGACAGTTATTGCGACCGAACATCCAATACATGAAACGGCAATAGCAATAAAAATGGGCTGAATTTGGATCAATTGATCCTAAATAGAGACTCAATTGAAGATATGGTGATCTTTAATCAATGCCTTGCCCTTCCTTTTCCATCCCATATATATCACGATAATTCCCATTTTATATATCTGTTTATGACTTTTCAGTTGGAAAGAACCGTTGAATTCCGGTTAAGTCAACCAATGGTTGGTCACTATATCGGCGATCGAGATATTGATATTCTTTGAATGACTCCGAAGACTATTATTTTAAGACTTGTTTAACTTTAATGACGTCTGGCTTCAAACCGAACCACTCGATCGACACTTTAGTATCTGATTATCATATCCTCGAAGATAACCATCAGATATGTTACGATACGACCGATGAAGATATTATCCACGAATCAGATATTTGTTATGACTTTTATATGCGATCACATCTACGAAGACATGGCTATGAAAATGATTTATACATCGATCGAATCGATATCTGATTTAGATTTCAATATCTTTTGATTATTATTGCAATAAATTCTTTTGAAAACTCAACATTTGATGACTCGAACGACAATCACCTTGTTTTGTGACAACGGATCGATTCGAGTCTTATCTCAAATATGTTAGAACTGAATATATTATGATAACTCAAATAAGTTGTCAATAAGTATTGCATAATATCTGGTGATTGAAAATTAATTATTCATTTTTAAATTGAAAATTACAAATCATTTAGAGAACTACAGAAGTTAACAAGATGCTTCAACAGGATAATTTTAACAGGAAACTTATGGCTCATGAGATACTTTTGAGATCTTTAATTGGTTTTTTCACAATTTTCCTCAATTAAATGAGTTTATCATGAACATTTTACTAATTAAGGTAAAACTAATGTAATTTAATATAACTTTTAAGACTATAATTATTTTGAATTATGTTTAAGAATATGTTTCATAAGAATATGTTTGTATTGAATAGATTGCGACCCAAAGTGTCTCTCTATAGCAAACTGAGTGACATCTGTAGAGTCGATAAGCAGTGGTTCACAACATCTCTCATCCAATGAGACTTCGGATCGGATTCAGTGATGAAATGTATAAACATTTACTTCATTTTCATCTAATCTCTAATAGATTTTACTTTAATTAAATGAAATATTTATTACAATTAATGACTGATTTATAAACAAAATAACAAATAGCTATGAAAGTGAATGATGGCCTCAATGGCTGTCCATCATTGCAAAGGTCTCCTCTGCAGAAACACATGAAGAAAGTCTTCTTTCTGTTCCCATAGAAAGTTTGTGCACACCTTTCCTTGTTATCACTGGGAGGTCGTTGAAGACACATCCTTTCGGTGGCCATCAGATGCTGTCCTTCGTCTTCTCCCTCAATAGACTTTCCGCACCAACCTTTCAAATAAAAACTTATTAAATCACCTCAAAGTGCAACTCAAGGGACTGACCGCTGGCACAGGGCTGGGCCTCTACCCCCGTCTTTTCTACTGATGTAGAATTGAACTCAAATTGGTCTTTACCTGAAAAACAAATCATTAAAATTAGTAAATAAATTGTGATTAAAATGGCATCAATTAAATGATTGGACTCACAGTCGCCCAGAAGTCCTCTCGACCGACAAACATAGCATCGCTTGACTCTGGCCGTGGTCTCACTTATGAGACCACTAATGAAAAGCAACAAAATGGCAAAATATAAGTTGAAATGGTACATTTATGGTACATTTATGGTACATTTATGATACATCAATGGCGTGTTTGTCATCAATATGGCTCTAATCAAGTTCTTCGACACAAAGAACCGGTTTATATGTGAAAAGTGTGTCATATCTTTCAAATAAAACTTAACCAAAACTTAAGTAATTTTGAGATAAAGTAAAAACACGTTATTTATGTGCGAATGTGTTAAACACTGTATTTGACTCTATGTTGAGATCTAATGGGAAATAACTTACGTCTGTTTAAGTCTACGACAAAATGATTGACTATATTTCATATGGGAATCAGTCCTTTGCTATCAGTTCCCGAACCCTATCCAATGGATAGCCAGAGAGAGAAGAGTCTATCGCTTGCTTACCGGTGCCGATGATCGACAAACCAAACATCACTCAATCGGACGACTAGTCTATAGGTATGTCATAATTATCATCAGATTTGTGTAACAAAAGAGCTGTGAAAGAGGTCTCACTTTGAGATCAAAGGCTAAACCAAATAATAATAGTGTTGTCGTAAGTCTTTCCCAATAATTATCGTTTTGTTTAATTTATTTCATCCCTAGAATTATGAAAAACTTATTCAACGATTTGTAAATCGAGTCCAAAAAAGATTAGATGTGTTTGTATTGTGTGAACAAACCCTTCGGTTTATTCTTCGCCTGAATTGATTCAAAATTCAGTATTTCTTCACTCTTTTAGCTATAAATGACTGCATAACTCGTATTGAATCGGATGACAAACCCCCGAACAAAGCTCTCGTCAACCCCTTTAACGCCCCCACAAATCAGTTTCGATATATTATTCTTATTTCATAGAAAGGGAAAACACTTTTAATCTTAAGACTCGATATAATAATGACATTGATTTCCAGATACGGAAAATTATTCTTAATGTCGACCTCAATAACTAAAAAAGAGGACATTTATGAAGGATTGTATGAAAACCTGTTGATTACCACCCAATGGTCTGCTATTACTGACAATTAGTTTCCTCTTTAAGGACGCATTCAGTTTGAGAACCGATAGTAATTAGATGTCTGAGCGAAGAATAATTTAAATTTTATTTTAGTAATTAATAATAACTTTCACTGAAATCTATGCCATAAAACCAGTCCATAGACTGTTAGACTTTCTGTGGGACGAAAAGAACAATATCTCACTTATTATTGTTAATCTCAATCATTAATAAACATTAGATTCTCAATTGAATTAATATTATAACTCAATTATCGGGTGAAACCTAAACAAACAGTTATTCGTTAATCTCTGTTAAGTCATCGTTAAAGTGAAAAAAGTCAAACAAAACTTTCATCGATTCAACAATTTTTGTGATAAGTTTTTAATTCAATAATTATTTAGTTTTTTTTCAGTGAATTGTTATCCAATTTTGGTTTTCTGACGACAAAACATATAATGAATGAAAATCTGAGGCAACGAATGATTAATATCCCGATCATTATTCTCATTCTTCTATATCTCGTGAGTCTATCCTTCTCTCAAATTATTTTCAATTGGTTTTCACTAAAAAGTAATTAAAATCAAATGAAAGTCGAAATTTCGATAATTTAAACCGAATATAAGAAACACTTTCTAATGGAAATCGCGAACCGGTTTTGTCAGTAATTAGCCCGAGATCTGTAATCTTGCAATCATTAGCCAGAGTTGCCCTAAGAGTGCACTACCAGTAGCTCCGCATCACCGAAGAGGTCGGAACAGTTCATTACCATTGATTAGCTTACAATCGATCCGTTCCGAAGAGTTTTGTGGATTAAACGGTTACTTATTAGCCAAGTCTTTGCTAAGTCTTGAAAGGCTTGAACTGAGCTAATGATTCGTGCGATACCTTTCCATACCTTGCAATACATTTCCTGATATTAAGGCGAAAATCATGTGAAATATTCATAAAACCATTTCTTCCCGAATCGTATCACTTATTGTGAAAATTTTATTTTTCTTGTTTTGTTCACAAAAGCGTTGAATGAGTTTTGGCTAAAACTTATCGCATATTATAAGCCATAATCAGAGATAAAATCTTTGGACAAAAAACAAAAATGTTTCCAATTATTCGAGTCTTAGATAATAAACTGAATCGAAATAATCGGAACGACTTTCGCAGATATCTCTTCCGATATGTCGATCGCAACGGAACTCAGACACCGGTAAGACGTCCAACACTGGCCTCAAGAAGTACGAGACGAGACATTTGCCTCTTTCGCCGTCGCGAAGTCACGGCGAAGGTCTGGTCACGAGTGAGTTCGTCACTCGGAAAGTGAAAGGTTTGGCTCTGATTTGCATTTGAGATCTGTTTTAATTTAATTACTGTCACAACAAAAGAGAGAAAATGGTATTTAATTATTTGCAAATTAGTAACGAATTGTATGCAAAAACCGCTAAACCGTTAACTCATTGCAAACGATTCAAAGATATCACGAAATTTTGAACGAAAAAAAACTAATCTTTTGTAAAGAAAAAAGTCTTCAAATACTTCCGCATAGAAGAAGAGTCTTATTGAGGATCGCCAGTGACAGCCAGTTCTAATTGCGACAGTGATCGGCCTCATTGTGGATACCCATTGTGGTCGAACACGATCGCTGATCAATGACCACAATGGGCTCACGTGATTGGCCTTCATTGCTCTTCTCAGCACTTCCTTTAATCACAATTAACTTTATGCTAATATTCAGTCATATGTTTGTCTCTGTTTGGCAACACTTGTCAACCCTTGTTAGGACGGGTAGCAGTCATTTAGACATTAACCTTGATTACGATTATTTGTGATGAATGCCAGTTATGTATGGCTAATGAATTGCATGACAAACACCAACTAATTTGCATTTTTATCACAACCGTTGTCTTTGCATATCTGTCCCGTCCTCTGGTAATCAGTTGTGCTTTCGTGCGAACCCGAAGAGACAATAATACACCTGAACTTCTCAGAGCCCTTTCGCGGTGTAGTACTCGCTGGCGATACGAACAGCCGATGCCGTATCCGAGGCGACGGACAGTTGGCATACGTTCTACGCGTTCCGCACGACTCATGTGATACACAGCATGTGGTGAGTGAACGGCCGGTCCGACGGTCTGCCAAATCAAAGCTATTGACATAACTCTGCGAACTAATGCACTCTAACATCGACTCGCGATGTAATCCAAAGACAATTCTCGGCTATTAATTCTCTATTATGTCTGACTTATCGACACTTCGCTGAACACAACTTTCTCTCTGTTCTCGCGATAAAATTCACATAAACTCAGAATAAAAGTATCATTTTGTTTGATAAGACTATCGGCTCTTTTGGGACAATACATGAGTTAATAACAAATTCTTATCAAACTTTGGGCACACTTTTCATATTAAACTTGTTTTTCAATTCTTATTATCGAGTTATTAATGTTTTAGCGCAAGTCTTATCTCATATCTAATCAGATCTGGTCTGACCAGAGCCGTGTCGGCCACCCCAACAACCCATAGCCGAGGGCACTAACCGTTTCACTATCTGTTGGATAATTAACTGGTCATAGCTTTCAGACGGCTTTCCAATGGCTTTCTTTTGCTTTTACTCTGAGTCTAAGCTCTTTTCACTCCTTTTGTTGTTTACAATAATTATCTGCGAAATGAGTAAAACAAATGGTTTTCTTCACATTCGACGAAACAGATATCCAAAGGAAGTTTTGTTAACAAAATGTTTATAAGATTTCATCCCTCGCTGGAAATGGGAGGCGACCACAGCAAGACAATTGTCTGCAAGTTCGGCACCGGTAGCTTCAATGTCAGCTAAATTATAGTTAACTTTAATCATTACAACATTTAATTAACATCTATTCAAACAATTCAAAGGATTACAACGGTTTTGACATTTGTTCCACTCTTTCGATGTTAACTCGAATTATGTTTTTTATTCTGATTACAAAATATTTTTTCGCAAAAAAATAAAATTTAATGCCTCAATGAAAATATTGATGTCGTCCTAAGCCGTACCATCTCTTGGTTACCATCATCTTCGCCATAGACTAATCTAATTCAGTGATCCAAGAGATATAACTTATATAAGAATTTGTAATTACATTTTGTATTATTTAAATTTGAAAACAGACACATATTTTCAAACAAATCAGTAGTTTTTTGCTTATTATTACAAATTTGTAATTCTATCGGAATATCTAATTGTCTGCCACACGTCCACAAATAACTCAAGAGATCTGATCCCTATCTTCTCGTCTCTGATCATCGAGGATAAGACGCATACGATTGGTCAGAATATTCATCCAATAATTTAAATATAATGATCGCAAATATTGCGATGTTTTGCATGAATTTGTTGTTACAAATCATAAACTATGCAAACGTTGAAATGTGAAAAATGTCCAAACTCTGGATGTATTGCATAGTTTTGGACATAGTTTGGATTCCATCCCAAATTAGATCCGTATTTAATTGTCAAACAACTTCTAAATCTTTAGTCGAAAGCAAAGAAAACTTCTTTTTATAGCAATTAAAAGCTTCTCTTTTAATGAGCAAAAACTAGAAAATAATTATTCGGAAAAATGTTTCAAATGTTTTGATAGTATCTAAAAAATTAACGGTAACTCCAAATCAGAGTTCGCCATCAGATTAGACTTCCCGAGCGAAGCCTGAGCTCAGATCTGAGCCAAAAAGGCCACATATATTGGACATGAAGTCAAGGAAGCGTTTTAGTGACGGTTTTGCAGCAAAACAACTGTAAAACTCCGAACAATTGGTTCGCCGAAAGGTTAAGAATTATCTGTTGACAGAACAATAGTGTTGTATATGTTTTGCTCAGGTATTCAACGAAAAAATTTTGGACGAATTTCCCAACTTTTTCATCGTTTCATTGGAACCGCTCTTTAGTTCATTAAAAGCAATTTCATTACCGGAGCTGTCGTTAAGACTCTCTGAACAAAAAATCACTAACTTTTGCGGACAATCCGTAGATAGAGATCGCTATGCGATCGAAGTAATGATCACTTCCTTGACATTTAAGACTTGACTTCAACTGACTCTCATCTTATTGTCGTTTAGGGCTTTAATTTGATT
>JAQGAJ010000050.1:0-25791 GCA_034689365.1 Liebstadia similis | reverse complement strand
TATTTCACCAGTGAATGAAGAATTTCATTATTTTCAATTCAATTCTACATGTTAAACTCTTAATTTTTACTACCTTGCCCGCTTTTCTTGCCGGATCTGTACACTTGGTAGAATTTGAATGACCATATAATGCAATGATGTCATGTTAAAACAAATCGTAAAATCAATTTGCTTTATCTAGTTCATTTTTCTTTCAGGTTTGTGCCTTGAATCATTTTTCTTACTTTTATCAGTTATTAAATTTATTATAATTTTTACCATTTTTATACGTTTATTGTGATTGTAGAATTAGGTCTTGATCATGCCTATTAAGCAATGATTAAGATATGACTAGAAAATTCTAGAATATTGTTTAAACTGGACTTTAATACTAATAAGCTCTTAACTTGCCTGGGTTTATGCATGGCCAGCATATCCCCGGACCAATTAAGATTAAGCTAGATATCACCGAGGTATATAAAGAGATCTGATCCAATACTAGACTTCATCTTAATACTTACCTAAATACTGTCAGTTTGAATAAAGAAGTTTAATACTAAAGTAAAAGTCTTATTGTACGGACCGGTGGGTCGGGACGGGCTTTCTACCCGTTGGGACGAAGATGTAGTCGGCCCGCATTCCTGCGGATAGCGGCCGAGTCCTGCTTGCGCTCAACGAGTGGACAACTCTTACATGATTGAAGAAATGAATTTTTAGTTTTGAAAACTATTTGATTAAAAATTATATTTTACCTTGTTAGCTTGGTGATTGGTTGGGTTTAATTCTATTTTATCGTTTATTACTGTATTTACCTTAAAAAAAACCTTCTGTAGTTCGGCCTAAAAGAATACAATGGATTGCGAATAAAATTTTGAAGATTATTAGACTAAAGTTACAGCCTTTAGAAAGTATCTTGATTGAAAAAAGCTAAAATATAATCTTATATAGTTATAACTAGAGATGTGAGTTGTGAAAGTTTCACTGATGAATAGGGATGGCTGCGTTTCAAAAAGTGAAAGTTTCAATTTGGGGTTATTTATAAAACAAATGAACAATACTTTCATTGCTCTTAGGGTTCAGTCTCTCATTTCAGTCATCGAAAACAGTGATTAAATAAAACTAATTATAATTAAAAATATATATATAATTAAAATTGTTATATAAATTATTGAAACTCAAAATACAAATCATATTTTGTCTTAAATTAAATTATTAAATGATTAATAACACCGAAAAAGCGATGACAACAACAGAAAATAAAATAAACTAAAAGAGAAGAATAGCAGTCATTAGTAGAGCCAAGGATTCGGTGAAAGTCGACCCAAAGTCGAAACTCGAATATGAAAACAGAATTGGGTTTTAAATACAAAAAATATTGCAAAATATAATATAAACTAAATGCTCGTAAAAGCGGTAATCAATTGTCGACAATAGGTTTGGTGAAAGTGAAACCAAGAGAGAGACTGAGAATAGAGAGCAGGGATTCAGGGATTAACTGAGAAATCAATTTGTTTTTCGATGATATTAATTAATGAAAAGCTGGCCAAACATTATTCAACATTCGTTTGTCTTTTGTTTTGCATGGTTTGCGTCAATTGAATCCATTTCATCCAATCTATTCGCTTAAATATTAATTATCTTTTCTTTTGTCAACAAATAACCAATGATTGAGATGTAAAATACAGACTATTTTGTATCCGACTATAGAATAAATTAAATATAAATCTATAGAATAGACTGTATTTCGTTTGGCGACCATTGGGTTGGCGTCGAGTTTGATGTGAATTATAATAATAATAATAATAATGAATATGTTTTCAATCGATTATTTTACAAATTAGGTTAATATTATTGAGGCTGACTCGAAGATGTTATGGATGGACCCTAAGGGAGGGACAGAGAGGGAGAGGTTAGTCTTCAGTCGTCACATCAGACCAATCATACAATTGTCTGTATTCTCATCGGGTCTATGGTAATGGCGGTAACGTTAGGGTTGCTTTGGTTTGCGCTCATGTGATGGACAAACTTCGGAGCGCCGCCACCACTCGCTTCCTCCGACTTCTCTTCTTCTCGTCTTTTAAGACACGCAGTCTTTGGGTTTAAATTTCTTTCTGTTATCAAATCAAAAGACATTCGATTAGAAAACCAATTCAATGGAAGACAAGCGATGCCGACCTCTAACTTGTTGTTCTAAAGTGGTTATGACATCGACTGCCTGATGGAGAATATTGAGTTTGGTCTGTGCTTTATCGCACTTGAGATGAAGGACAACCATTCGACCCAATTCTTTGAATGCTTCGTTGATATCCCGGACTCGTATTCTGTGGTCATTGCAAACAATTTTCAATTAAATAATTCGAAACTAATCTAAAGTTAAATCACTTTTTGTGATCGGAATCAGAGAAAAAATTAAAGTCAACACTGAATTTGAATCTAGCGATTGTTCAGTCGGGGAAAGATTTCTCATCATTTTGATCATACTTTCAAAATAGGAACCAATTTTCGAGGTTTAGAATCGCATCTCAAAGACAAATGTCTTTTGTTTAGGGATTTATAAACATTTAGTTCTTAGGGGAAAACGAGATAATAGGTTGCGATCATAAACCAGGAAATATGGTCTGCAATAAAGTCCCATAAAAACTAATCATTTGAACAAACCTTTCGCGGGCATTGTTTGCTTGACGTCTTTCCTTTTCCCGCTCCACTTTGATCTCCGGCGGCTCGTCCTCGTCGGCAGAACTACTGTTCGGACTACAGTAGATATAATTGTAGCAAATTGTGAACAGACTTCGAGATATGTCTTACTATCGAGATCGCGCCCGTTTAGTGCCCTTCCCGTGACTGCTTGTGCTATTACTTCCGTTGGCATTGGGTGTCGATCGCGCCGACGAAGACTTTTTACTTGTTGTGGCAACAGTTGGCGGCGGCGCTGAATCGCACCTCAAATGACTGGCGTTTATTGTCGGTGCGGGGACGGCACCACTTCGGCCCATCTCCAGACTTGAAGGACTTGGCTGTAGAGGGAGGGAAGTTGTCAATTGTGCCCATTGTTACTCTCATAGAGAAGACATACCACGTGACTTTCAAGTTGAGTGAGGTTTGCTGTGTGATAGTTGGGCGCCCCCTCCGCGTGATTGCGCAATATATCGATGGCATCGTCGAGACGCTCACCCATTACACCGCGAGAGTGCTGTCAATACAAACCAAGTCAGTCAAAGAAGTCAGTTATCAATGTTTAGTTAGATATCAGTCTCAATACAAATGGGGATCAAATCAAAATCAAACCAAACAGTGGGAGACATACCTCTCCGTGATCTCGAAGCAAATGAATGGCATCTTCGAACTGGTCATCGATTTGTGCCGATTGCTGTTCCGTCCATGCATTACATAAAAGGTGTGTTCAATGCATTCACAATGGATTAAATCAAACCAAACAAATGGCAAATCAAACCAAATCAATGTCAAAGACATGCAATGAAAGAAATAAAACAAACGAACGTTAAGATCATGCTATCGGTGCTCAAGAACTGAGACAATCAATGATTACTCACCAAAGTATGCAAATGAGCGTCAGTTGCATCAGTAGTATTGGCAAAGGGGACAGAACTAGTAGTTGTGGTCATCCTCGTTGGCCACGTTTGCGGTGAGGAGACTGGCGTAGAAGACGTTGATCCGGAATAGCTGCTGGGCGTGTGGTCGGTATTGGCTACACCCGTACCACTTGAGTAAATGCTTCCCAAAGCCTTACCGATCGCTTCTCCCGACTGAGTGGTAAGACTGGGCGACGAACCGGCAGTTGAGGTGCCGGTCGGCGATACGAACACAGATGAGGGCGAGACTGTGGGATGCGTTGGCGGTACCGACGGGTGAGTCGGTTGAGCCGTTTGAGCGCGAAATGACGACATCGGAGGAAGACTTGAAATCATTGGACTGTTTTCATATATGCTGTCGAGATATGCCGGAGAAGAGGGAACTGCACCCACCGGTCCACTGACCACTGACGACACTGAGACGGGCGACGGCTGTACGGGTTGTGGCGTTGGTGGCTGTGGTGTCCCGAATGAGTGATAACTGGACTGTCCGTTCCAATCACCTGAGTCTAAGTAATAACTCGATGCATCCGAACCATAGAGTGTGCCTTCGGGTGGACAAAGAGGTTAGATATCGTTCGGGTTAAGGAAATGTGTAATCAAATGATTGTATCGATCGGAACGACAGATGCAGACAATTGTTAGGTATGGCCGACAAAAGACAACTAATTTGGGCTAATTTTCAATTAGACTCGAATAGTATTCTAATTTATATCATTTTTTTTTTTCGATACCATGCACTTTGCAATAGTGGGTCCTTCAGTCTCTGCAGTAGATAAAGGGTTGGCCACCCATTCAACTCTTCGCTCGTGCAATGTCTGCAGCTGTCAGTAAATCAATGGATGGATTGAAAGTCAGTGCAAAGCTATTTGTCTTAATTACTGGCATTTTGTCAATCAATTAGTGCTTTGAATCATTGAAAACAGTAATTGAAAGGAAAACATTTGTCTAATTATAAGTGTTATCTTGTTTTACAAATTACCACAGATTTGGAATTAATGATAAGACGGCAAAAAATGATTTACCTCTTTGTGTATCACAAAATGGTGGGAAATATTGTGTATCCGAAGCACTGGTTTGCGGTTGAGAGCCATTAGGGCCGGTCGGCGGTGGCATATGATGGTGTGAATGGTGCATATGATGGTCACCGCCCAGTTGGTGATAATGTGATTGCACTCCGACGGGTACACCAGTGGCCGCCGAGTGCGGACCGGCCACCGGTTGGCCCATTTGCAGGAGTACTTCGTCGTGAGAGTCACCTGAAGACCCGTAAGGCATCACATAAGGCATGGAATCGCCACGAGTTTTATCTGAACGGTCGGACACAAGAAAACAGAACACAATTAAAAGGGGAAGACATGAAGAGATGAAGAGTTTTCAAAAGAAGTTATACTAAAAATAGCAATCATTAGACGGACTGAAGATCTTTGAAGAGAAAAATAAGGAGTTTTGGCGTTAAATAAATAATAAGCGAAGTCTGAGAAAAGGTTCTGATTTATGCCCTAAGGCTTAGATAAACAAAAACAACAATCAGTTCTTATGGCGTATCAAAAGCACATCCATTGTCGTCCTCTGCCATCCCTGACCATTGAGAACAACCGATTCTAAGAATTATAACAAATAAAATAACCCGGGCTTACAGTCGACACCATTGGGGGAACATTAGTGTCAAACTTAGGGCCAAAAGACATGAATTCTTTGAATACTTTCAGCTCTTATCTCAACGACAATATAATTATACAATAATTTGTTAAACTTTCACTTAATTTGTCGGTTCTTGTCTTTTGGTGTAATCATAATTATCTAAGTCATCATGGTAATCTGATACATCACATTTAAGACATAATATTGACCATGATACTTCAAACACGAGGAAATGATTATTTCTAGAATATATCGAATTTGTTTATATAGAATAAGTTAAGTAATTCGATAATCGACTTAAAATATTTAATTATTTATTATAATTTATTAAATATTAGTCAAATTAAAATCCATTAATGAAAATGACTTTTTGACATTGATAAGTGACCCAACACTTCATTCATATTGATTTCACTTTTTTGCTCAAAACTTATTACTTTTTACTTAATTTACTTAATACTGAATTAGTTTAAAATAATTCCCCGTTTTATAAAATGAATCGAACAAAGGTTTTACCTCTAGATTACGATCCAGTGATAACCGAATGGTCATTCTCTGTGCAAAGAACTATATAAGTGGTAATAAATTGGCTAAAAATTAATTAATTTTAATCACGAGAAGCGGCAAATGATTAAAGTTTAAGCAAAATTAAAAGTAATATTCAATTTCATTATTAAAACTATTATTTAATTACGAAGTGTTTTATTCAAATTACTGATCATTCAATTATCTTAAGTATCGGTACTTTTATTTTCCTCTTTTAATACCCTTTTGAAAACTAATTACAACATTAGTGAAACAAATTAATTAAAACTAATTACATCGACAATAATGGTCTATAGAAGAGAAGATCCCAAATGATAATATGCACAATTGCACCATGCTACTTTTGCATGATTAGCCAATCAGAGCCTTACCATCAAAAGTATCAAATGATAATTTAGCAGAAATAGTGGATTAGATCTGAAGACAAATCGCGAGATCATCCAAGAAATGGATAAAAAACTCAATACACATGTTATGCCGTCAGAGGTTTAAATCATTTCAATTGATTGCCGTTTATTAGACCTAATTAGGGCTCAGACAGCAATCGGGTCTTCGAGAAGACCAGGTCGTGGTGTAGAGCACACCATCAACGGGTGTGACCCGAAGCCAGTGACCGGACAGAGCCGTGAATGGCATGACTGTAGAGTCGGTGGTCTTCACTGCAAACACTTTGTTTGTTATGAATGTAAAACAATAGTGAAAGTAGTGATCAATTGAGACAAACAAACAGTTCTGACATCAATTCGGACACTGTTTGGCCACCGATCGGGTCGGGAAGTTGGACAGTGGTAGAGGAAGGTATAAGACATCTGAGGTAAGGGATGACATACCGGTTTGTTTGTGGGCGATCTTATTGAAACAGTTTTGGAAAACTTCAATGTAGTGAAGTTCATCTTCATTTGCGGCCATTTTTGTATATATGGCTCAACGACTGAACGCCAATAGCCTATAGTTATTAGGAGTCTCTCATAGGAGTCAGATATGAGTCCTATCGAAGCACAGGCTCTGAGCACAGGCTATCAAACACAGGCTATGCTCTGCTCTGTCAGCGCAATGCAAGCGCTCACACAATGCACTCAAAACAGACACATCTATGGCTGGTTAGCACTACTCCACCACTGCTCCCACTGTTCCCTATATGACACCAACATAGACACAGACCTGTTTGTGGCCACCCGTCCCCACACCTCCCACCTGACCGCAGACACTTGACCTCACTTTGGCATTACCCCAGTCAGTGGACAATTAGCACCGATGGGTCAATCTGAGCTAAGACATCTTCTGCAATGATCACTATCCTGGTCATTGTTCTCCGAGCACTACCAGAGTGGCGACGGACCGCTATTGGCGTCAAAACAACTCAGACTTTTAAACGATAGACACTCTTAAGTCTCCTCTCAGACTAGTCTTTAAAATTGGATTAAATTATTATTTTTGTTTCAAATATATATTTGAATCGCTTTTACGCCTAATTAGAGTCAAATCGCAAATCAAAAGAGTATTGAAAGTGTTTATCAGCTCTGGATGTCCTGAAAGCGAACCTACCCTTCCATTGATGAGGTTTGCGACCCATTTTCGCTCTAACAAAGAGTTGCCATAAATTGGGGTCGAATTACAGACGACTTGTTTTGAAACTAAAAGTCAAGACTTTTTCGACGAAAAGTTTAGAAAAAACTAATTTCTTATTGCATTCGAGTTATCCTTTGATTTGTGATAATTATTTTAATTAAGGCATTAATTTTTGGTCACTTTCCTCATGAGTGCATCAAATCTAATCACGTCTAAAGTCATAAACACTTGGACTGACCCGCTATTTATTTTTATAGCCAGAGTCCGGAATATTCTTTTCCTCGTTTTATCCAATTATTAAAACTTTTATTTAAAAATATATTAAATATAAAAATTAAATAAATTATTTATTTCGATCTCTATTTGTTTGAACGACAATACTCTTGGGTTTATAGTGTTTGCAGCCTTTCTTATGATGTTTATAGAGGGATGACCTGACGGGGGTTCGGAGGGTCTGATGAAGAGGTTTGTTGTGATGGTTAAGGTATAGAAATCTCCGGTAATTAATGTAATTATTATTCATATAATGATTGGGATATTTGCGGACATGGAATGGATATGAATTGAATGACGAGATGTTTGTGTTGAGTGATAACTGACTGAAGTTTGTTTGATTGAAGTCTAGATTAGAGGTGTTATTGAAGTGATTGGATGGACAGGTGGTAACGTTGGCCACGCTCTTGACTCTGCCCTTGGCCCGTTCCAATGCCCGTTCCCGAAGCATTTCCCTTCGCCTTTCCAACAGCTTTTCTCTGAGTTTCACTTCTTCTAAAAGCAGTCTTTCTTTGAATTTTTGTTCGGCGCTCTTCTGTTCTTCCAATTGCTTTCTGGCCCTCGCCTTGGGTTCAGCTAAAGAGAACAGATATCTAAGGATTGTTTTTGCGGTTTGTTTTCGTTTTCGCAGGAATTCTATTCTATTTCTGAAGAGTTCTCTTTGTCTTTTGGTCTCATCTCTCAATTTTTTAAGTTCAACCGCAGATTTAATTCCGTATTCTTTGGCTATTCTTCTCTTTTTGATTGCTTTGTCGCTTAAATGCTTAGTTTTATCGAAATCTACTTTAATATCATATTCGAGGAAATTCTTTTGGTTCCTCACTTCAGACAACTTCTTCACTAATTTCATTCCTCTCAAGGCATCCATGGCTTTGACAAATCCAATGTAATCTTTGTATTGGATGTAAGCATCGAAACTAAGACTCTCATTGAAATTGAATCGTTTGAATCCGTCCTCTTCTTCCTTGAGGTCAAGACATGGAATATGAAAGCGTCTGATTTGTCCGAAAGTACCGAACACTTTGACCAATAGGTTAGGACTCGGTTTCTCTCCGCCGAACCATTTGACTGGAAGTGACTGCAAATACATTCAGATTATTATATATTGTCGAATAGAGACGATGTCTGACCTCGAGGTGAAGAGTGTCCGGTCTATATCCGGGTTTCATTTCATTCATGTTCGGGTTGTCCCGAAAATAGGACTCCCATTCGTGTCGAGTCGAGCCTTATTTACGAGAGACAAGGATTAGAAAGAGTTGTCAATGGAGTTTATTTCATACCCATCTTCACCCGAGCGGTCTTAACCATTAGCGTCTGAGCAAAACCGGATAACTTAAGACTAATTTTGTTAAGTCGGGCCTCAATTAGACCCAAATGGTTCTGAGACTCGCACTCGGCCTCAAATCGGATGAACTCAATGTTAGATTTGCTAACTTTCATTGTCTTAAACTTCAATGGTTTGATCTTCTTCTTCAGTTTGTCCATCACTTCCCAAGTGCTGATAGTCATCATCTGTCCGCTGTTGTCCAACGTCTTGAGTGTCGGAAGCGTTACGGTTATGGTTAGCTTTGCGTGAGGTTTGAGCCACAGATCTAATTGCGGACACAACTCTATCAGATCCTTGTCGTCGCAGATCCGCGGATCAGTCATTGCTAGCGATGGCGAGCGATGTCAGTGGACTGTAGTTCGGGATCAGTTCAAAGATTCATTTGCATCGAGATCTTCATCTTCTTGTCATTTGTGACATTGGATCAGTCAATGACGTTCGCTATTTGTTCTTGGATTCTGATATTTAAACTTATTTTTCAGTAATTTTTAATTATTTTTCTCAAAGAATGTCTTGAGTTGTGATCAACAATGATATCTTCAATATAGTGGCGAAGAAATTAAGACAATTGAAGATCAATTGAATAACTCTTTGAGACATACTTTTTGTCTGATTTGAAGATATTTTTGATCACATGTTTTGTTTTGTTTGCCTTTTGTTTGTTTATCCGAAGACTTAAAATCAGATTTAAATCAAATTTCAATCCAAAAAGAACTCAATAAACATCGAAATGACCGCCAATTGTGTCCATCGATAGTCCGACCAGAATCGGGTGATCGCCGCCGATAGACATGTTGTCACTTGTGATCCGATCGCTGAACAGACACTCATTTAAGTCGATTCATAACCAAAACTATGTGAAGAGGTTTTACTCGAACCAAGACTTCCAACAGAAGACCGCTGACGATGACTACACTGACCGCTACTTCCGGTTCCACGACTGGGACGATACGAGTCGGGTCTATCACGAGTACTACAAGAAATATTACGACAACTTTAAGAACAAGTTCGACAACTCTAGTGATCGGCAGACAGACAACGAGAAGAATGGCCACAAGAGTCGGAATAACAAGAAGTTTAACTCAAACTCCTACTCGTTTAGTGAATGCAAATACCATTTGTTCACCAAAAGACTGGTCGAGAAGATTGGATACATTGTAAGCATTTGTTTGCCATTTCTTTACCCGAATCTTACCTCAAAGTCACTCCAATTGATCCAAATAAGTGCCGATAAAAAGTTATAGTCTCTGATGATTAGACTCTTATCTATTGATTGGCGAAAACCCATGACTTTTGCTTTATTGAGTACTCTTTGAGATAATCGCCGATAAGTTGGCTCTCATTCAGTGGTTATGTAAACAGATTTTAATTTTCACTCTAATTGTCATTTTGTTTAAACTCAATAACAAAACAACATTTGCGTCAATTGTTATCGTAAGGAAGTTCCCGATGTAGTGATTGTGGGCTTCAAAGGGCTCCTCTTTTTGAAATGAACTCAAGTTTCGATTAAAGTTATGAAAAATCACATAAATATATGATTACATAACTATTTATAAATCCAATTCAAACTCATAATACAATTGTCATTGTCTGGGAACTGATCCCTCGCTGAAAATTTTTACTATAATAACGGTTTGTTTTAAATCTGTACTAAATTCTGACGTTTAGTTAATTACCTATAATTAGTGAAATGTTGTGCAATCAGGCCTTGAGTTTCAGTGCTTTTGTATTCAATTTATTGCATATTTGTTTAGAGATATAAATCTTGCGCTAAATATCAGATAAGGTCTACACAAAGGGGTTGTGTCTGAAGCCATATCCTGTTCATCAGTGATGGTCATCCGACCAATTGAGACATCAAAATAACTTTGAATTAGATGTTGTTTTCGACAAAAACGTCTAAATTTTTCAATAATTAGATTATTTACATATAATTTGACTAATTATTCAAATTCGGTTCAAAGGGAGCGGCGATTGTCGTGGGTCTGCACTTCGAGGCCCCACTCTATTACAGCTATAATCGAAAACAGTGTCGCTATATCTATGAGCAGTTGAATACTACCGGCGATGACTCCGACACATGTTCTTCGAATGTATGCGGAAAATGCAAATATTGTTCGGCCCTTCTCTCGAAGTTCCGGATCTTTTCAGCGCCCATCAGAAAGCAATACATCTTTGCTAAGAGTAGATACTTGGAGTCAAATCACTCTAAGATTGTTGAAGTAGAGGAAGCGGTAGCTCAAGCAGAAGAAACCCCGTGTGAGCCCACTTCTGAAACATTGCACATAAAGGAGTCGACTGAAGAGCGTTCGGATCCAATTGAAGATATCTGTCGTCAGTTGCAGACGGCGTCCATTGATTACATCGATCGTCTAAACAATATGTTAGGCATTGCTCTCATCGAAACAGATCCGAAACAAGCGATGCAGTGCTGGTCGTCCACCAAAACCAGTCCAAAAGCACTTTTCAATATGGGAGTGGCCTTCGAGAGGGGTCTGCATTCGGGAACTGGTGTTTCAGACATGAAAAAAGCGTTCCAATACTACACTTTGTCGGCATCGATGGGACACAAACTGGCGATTTATAACTTATCACTCTTTTACCTCTTGGGGAAGGGAGACGTCCCGATCGACTACGACCGGGCAGAGACACTACTCCGACGGGCGGCTCAGTTGGGGGTCGAACGCGCGCAGAACTACATCGAAAAGTT
Source organism: Liebstadia similis (assembly GCA_034689365.1). Lineage (NCBI taxonomy): Eukaryota > Metazoa > Arthropoda > Arachnida > Sarcoptiformes > Liebstadiidae > Liebstadia > Liebstadia similis. The sequence continues at coordinate 14,153 of JAQGAJ010000050.1, read as the reverse complement.
AGAGAAGAGAAGAATGGCTCAAATGACACAAAACTCCCGAACGATGAGGAGTTCTGCCTCAGCGCCAGACCTAATGGTTTGGGGAAATTGTTTCGAGTCTTTCAATCATAACGAAAATGTAAACCGATTTCCCCAAAACTATAGTATCGCTAATCGGGTTTGAAATCACTCTTTGACTCAATTATTGTTCAAATAATCTAAATCTCAGTTCAGCCGAACTTCAGTTTTTGTGTTCAATTCGTATATATTTTTGTTTTAATCATCTGTTGATTAATCGCTCATCAGTTTAGACCTCTTTTCTTCTAATTCTAGTCTTAGTTGTTGTAAATTTTCAATTTGCATGATATTCGATAAGTAATTATTGTTTTAATTGACTGATCAGTCAATCGGCCAAAGGATGTGACGTCCGATAGAGTGAAAGAATTACTTTAATTATTATTATGACTTAAAATCAATAAATTGTAACAAATATTATAAATCATTGAATAATTTGACCGAAAAATTGTTAATAAATTATTTCGTTTTTTTTTCTAATTTACTTATAATTCATTTGGTTTTGACATTTGGGTGAAAATCACTTCCCAATGGTTTCCAAAATCTAAGTATTATATCGATTATCACTTTTAAAACAAAGCGCTTTCAGAAGTTCTTTTAGTCCAATGGATCTGAAAAGAGAATCAATAGTTATGAATAAGTAATGAGACAAACATTAGCCATGAGTTCAGTGATGATCATCTGAATGGATGTCTTTGTGTTGAATCCACACATTCTATAGACCTATCACTCAATAGCCGGACATTCATTCGGAGTTCCGATGTCTTCATTTGAGGCCAAAGTAACGATATTTTCAGAGCTTTTGTTAGTTCTTCTGCTAAAAGCCAAAGAAGTTGTAGCGACGGATGAATCGGTTGTTATTTCAAACCAAATAATCTCCAAATATGACGATTGGAACCAAATTAACGGTTGGAAAGACATTTAAAGTTTCTGTCATTTAATTCTTAAGCAATCACTTAGAGTGCAGTTCGCCGTTGGGTCTGATCGACGGTCGGATCCAAGACTGGCAACTGAGCGGGTCTTCCAATTCAGTCATAGATCCAAATTGTAATACGAAGTACGCGCGGATCCACGTCTGGCCGGGCCGTGGCTGGTGTCCAGACGCCAATCTGACCAATCAGTTCTTGCAAATCGACTTAGGCTTCGAGACTGCGGTCAACGGCATTATAACTCAGGGCAGAGCCGACGGAAAGTCATGGGTTAAGAAGTATTACCTGTTGTTCAGCGACGACGCTATCGATTGGGTGTACTATAACTCGAAACAGAAGATTCTCGCGAATAAAGATTCACATTCTTTACAATATTTCATCTTTTCTAACATCAAAATAACTCGATTTGTTCGCATTGAAGTAATCTCTTGGCATAACAGTCCAGGTCTTAGACTGGAACTGCTCGGGTGTCGCAGATGTGACTCAATAATCAATTACCCGCCGCGAAGTGAGTACAAGGCCTCGAGTGCTCGCAATTGGCCACAAGACGCCTATTGTTCTCCTGAGAACAGTCATATCGATGGTTCAATGGGATGGTGTTCGCGATGGAATAATCAACACCAATGGATAGCCATAGACTTGGGTCCGCCGGCGCTGATCGTCGGAGTGGTCACCCGAGGAAGTGGGGCTCCGTTTCGGCGACATTGGGTCACTTCTTATTCAATATCGTATTCAAATGATTCTCTTCGTTGGATTTTCTACAAAGAAGATTCAAATTTAACGAAAGTCAAGAGATTCGATGCAAATATGGACAAAGAGACCAAACGATGGCATTTCTTCGACACTCCAATCATCGCCCGATTCATTCGTTTTAATCCAATCGCTTGGAAGACAAGAATTGCAATGAGAATTGGAATCATTGGTTGTCTCAATCGAGGTCTTTGTCCGAACGGCTTCTTCAAAGTCAATAACAACAGTGAATGCGGTAAAACCAGATCGAACTGAACTGATCTAACCATAAAATCTTAGTTCGGAACCTATCGTACCGACGGAACACTTGGATCAACGACAAGCGTCACTCGTGGACTAACTGGGAGTTCGGGAACTCGAACTATGCTGTGGACGGGTTCGGCGATTACGAGAAGACAATGCAAAGATGTGCACTGATCGACAACTACTTCGTGGAAACCCCGATCTGGATGGTAGATTTGACCGAAATGATGGCCATTCATGGAGTGGTTATCGTTTCGTGGCCTCAACACTATCGGCAAAACAATATTGAAAAACTGATCATATCTTTCGACAAGAACTCAAAGTTCATAACTAATTCTAACCAAAGTATATCCGACTCTTTGAGGACTTGCGGTCACATTACGATCGATGAACTGAAGACCAATTCCCGAATTCACGTCAGTTGCGAAACACATGCCGTCGGCCGATATGTATATATCATAGCCATCGGTGGCGACCAATACTCTCGGCTTCTGTTTAGTGCTATTCTATGCGAAGTATATGTCTATTGATTAGAAGATCCGTGAGATTAGAGTCAATCTGTTTGTCATTATTTAACGATAATTGTTTGAAAGAATGCGAAATCTATTGAATCACAAACTATTGGTTTGCATCACATCCGACACATCCCGACAAATGACTGTTTAGTAGTTTTCTATTAATTTCAGAGGAAATCCGAATTTGATTTTCGGTTAAAAACTACTGAAAATGTATTAAATAATTGTTAGATCGATGTAAAAGTCAATCGATTTGAGTGAAGAGATTAAAATGTTTGTCAAAGTGTTTCAATTGGTCCCGATCTGGCTCTTCCTCATCGCCGTCATAGGTCAGTATCTACTTTACCGAACCCATACAAATGACCAAATTTGCAATTCAAGCGAAGAGCGATTCCGTTGACTCTAAAGTAGAATCGTTTCATTCGGATTACAATCAGTATCTTCTGTTCGACAAATGTGTAGGTAATGTAAGATCACTTGCTTTACCACAATTTGGTGACCAATTGGTCCACAGATGTGATACAGAAGAAAGACGGCAATGCTTTGAATATCGAGGTCGTGATCAAAGACGATATCAATTGTCAGTTCAAGAAGAATCAAATGATTCATGTGATCGCTTTCCGGATGACTAACCAAAGAAGCGATTTTCAGATTAAGAAACAGATTCGAGAAGTAATTAATGAAATGATTGACGGAGACGTCGAAGAGTTCGGCAATTTGTATCGAAAAGACATAAATCCGTTGAAACTACAACCAATCACTTTCGAACACCTCGATAAAAGTGCTTCGTATAGAATAGTTATGTTGTATCACAACCCGAGGGAAAAGGACACCGAGTTTCTCATGTTTAGCAGAAAATCTTATGGCGGTATGAAATAGAATCAGCAAATGATCACTTCATTAGTTCTCTATTTGTTGTTCTTTCAAAGGAGACTCAAAGCCATCTAATCTGGAAGTGATTCTTATAGTGATTCTCGCGATTCTTTTGTTCATAACTTTCATTTTGTTGGCAATTTTGATATATATGTATGACTTTTGAAGTTCTAATGATCGCGATCTCAATCACTGTTCACTTCCAACAGAAACTATGCCGGAGATAATCGGCTCCAAAACGTCTTCTTCTTGTGGAGTAAAACCGATAGAAGACAACTCTTGAGGAGAGAGAACGCCGACCAGTCGTACCGCTGTTCGACCCTTTCCTTTGGGTCATTTCACGAACAGGAATTCGAGATTAAGAGCCATCCGATCGGTTTGAATGAATTGAGTGATACAATACCGCTGATGATTGAGAACGGAGTCCTCAAACAGGAGTACACTTCTGTCTTCAGGGGTCAACTAATGCGATGGGATTACGGCAAACAAGTCCAACACAAGTCTAAGAACAGGTACGGAAACCTTTTGCCGTACGACCACTCGCGGGTTGTTCTCGACATCATTGACAACGACCTGAGCACCGATTATATTAACGCCAATTACGTGGACGGGTATAAGTGTCCGAACAGGTATGTGGCCACTCAGGGACCGCTGACAAACACAATCACCGACTTCTGGAGGATGGTCTGGCAGTTGGACAGCCATCAGATCATTATGTTGACCAGTCTTGACGAGGGCGGAAAGGTTTGTCACTAACTTGGATGACAACGACTAATTGGTTGTAACCTAAGAACAAATGCGATAAGTATTGGCCCGAATCGAGTCATACTCTCCTCTACGGACAGAACAAACTCGAAATCAAATTATCGAAAACTGAAATGTTTGCCGATTATATCATTCGGACGTTTGCTTTGGAAAAGGTTTGAATTTTTGGTTCGATTATTAAATTAAACCATGAGATTAAATGGTTAGGAAGGAGTGGTTCGAGAAGTAGTTCAGTACCACTTCATCTCATGGCCCGATCACGCCGTTCCGATGTATTCCTGTTCTCTTCTGACATTCATCCGAAGAGTTCGCTCATCACTCCATTACCGTCCGACCCAACCCATACTCGTTCATTGCTCGGCCGGCGTCGGACGGACCGGAACATACATTCTAATCGATGCGATGCTCGAAATGGCCAGACATGAGAAGCAAATCGATATTCTTAAGCACTTTTGTGTAATACGACAGCAGAGGATAAACTTAGTCGAGAAGTTGGGTCAATACGTGTTTGTCCATCAGGCACTTCTTGAGGCCCTATCACACGAACCGACGAGCATTGACTGCAACGACTTCGAGAACTACTTCAAGAAACTGATTAACTTTGACTACACAACAAAGACATTGCCCCTAATGTCTCAGTTTCAGGTGATTTAACACTTTTAACTCAATTAATGTTCGCATTGAAAGTGATTTGAATTCACAGGTTTTGAACAAATTGTCGCCGCAAGTGATGAATACAGAGCTCTGTCTGAGTGCGCGATCACATCCGCATCTCAATAGAAACCAAGATATAGTACCGCGTAATTGATCTTTCCTTTAATTCGATAAATCACTAATCAATTTAGTGAAACAAGCATTTTATAGGTCATAAACTGATCCAAACTGTTGTCTAACTCTTTTCAATGTCTTCCCCGAACAGCCGACTTCGCCCGAGTCATACTTCCGGGGACTGACGACTACATTAACGCCGTTTATATTAATGTAAAGCAAAAATTGATTTATTATATAATATAATTAGTTAAATAAGTTATGTAACAAATGTTTGAGAAGTCTTTCGAAGCCAAACCAATCAAAGGTTGTGTTCATTGCATTCAGGGCTACAAACGACGGGACGCTTATATCGTAACTCAGGTTCCGTTGGAATCATCTCAGAGTCACTTCTGGCAAATGATAGCCTCGACGGCCACCAAAACCATTGTTCTTCTCAATGATATCAAACACGACAATCAAATTGTGAGATCTCTTGTTTGGACATTGACTCCAATTTCAAATCTTCTGGTTTACAGTATTGGCCGACAATGGCTAAGAAGCAGTTGGAGTTCAAAGACAAGAAATTGACGGTTCTTTTGGTGAGCGAAGAGACTGACAACGATATGACGATTCGTGTCTTCCATTTGCCTCAAAGCGACCTAACAGTCAAACAGTTTCATCTGAAGGGTTGGCCATCACTGGCAACCAAACCAGTGGTCTCTCCTCAGCGGTTGATTGAGTTGACAGAGAAGACCGAACAGTGGAACCTGACCTCAACGGCCAATAGTATTGTCGTCCAGTGTTTGTAAGCATTGATTAGTAGATTATTAGTATAATTAAGTGACAGAAATGTTAGTCATTTTGTTAATTGTTTAATAGCGACGGCGCTCAGGCGTCGGGAGTGTTCTGCGCGTTGACCTTCATATGCGATCGGATCAAAGAGGAACAACTGGTCGATGTCTTTCTGGCCGCGCAGACCATTCGCACAAATAGACCCCAATTTATCACTGATTTAGTAATTAATTTTCACTTATTATAAGAATTTGGTTACAAAATGATGAGTAGAGTAGAGGACAGCATATGATAGCAATGTTATTATAAGTTAATCATGTCTTTCAGGATCAGTACAAGTATTTGCATCAGTTGGCCGTCACTTATCTGCAGCACTTCGACACTTATGCCAACTTCAAGTGATTCGTTGGAGGAATGGCACAAATCGGACACCGATTGGCCATCGATTAGTCTTTTGGGTTCAGAGGTCGACAAATAATGCAATTAATCGTTTGGTTTTTGAGATATTATTTTGAATAAAACTTAAAACTAATAAACAAATTAAAACCGATTTTCGTAATTCAAGGGATAAGTAATTGTAGTTAAGATTAAAATTATAATAATTTGAATAAATTGTCTGTCGATTAAGGATTAGAAACAGTCTTCTCGTGGTTTCGATCACTTGAACAATAAAAATTCAAACTTAAAAAACTATTGAATAATATTCTGTCGATAATCATATTAATCGTCGATTAATTAAAATTCTTTCGAAAATGAGTCAAATTTGCGATTAATTTTCACTAAAAATCGATAATTCGCGCAAAAATCCAATGAATTAATGCCATTTGAATCGATTGGTCAACAGAATAGTGACAACAATATAATGAATGAGTAATTGGATTAATCCGGTTAACAATCGCCACTATATAATGCAGCACTTCTTCCCTTTGCGGCCCTCCTTCTTGTGCTTCTTCTTGTCCTTTCCCTTGCGATCCCTATCTTTACGTATTTCTCTGACTAACGTATAGAAAGCGTCGTCGACTCCCATTCGGGTTTTGGCCGACGTCTCGACGAAAGGGATCCCATAATTCTTGGCCACTTCGTTGGCCGCTCTCATGTCGACGGCACGGGTCGGCAAATCACATTTGTTACCGACTAATACCATCGGCACGTCGTCGGCGTCTTTGACGCGCTTTATCTATAAATGTATCAGTAATTGAATGTCATTTGAAAACCATTTGATTGAACCAAAGTTCAAAAGACTATCCACTCGTCTGTCTATCGCTAACCAAAACTCCAATGATTGACAAAAAACTAAATCGATTTCGATTTCAATTCAGAAATCATTTGTTTCTCAGCGATAATCTCAGAGCTATTGGTTATCGATATCCATCGCTGGCGCGGAACCGATGCTCGAGAACAACCTCACTGGCAATGTCTCGGCCTATCGGTTGTGATTTTGTTACTCAAGCATTCAATTCTAAAACTAGTGATAAACAGTTGTTCCGATCGCTCAACCATTCATTGGGAGTGAGAGTGTATGTCATACCTGTTCCCTATACATAGAGATGTCTTCAAATGATTTTGCATTATTAACAGCAAACACAAGAAGAAATCCCTCTCCAGTCCTCATGTATTGGTCTCGCATTGCACTGAAGAGAGGATCAGTTGGTCAGAGAAGATCGCGAGCCGAGTGTCGGCGGTGGACATACCTGTACTCCTCCTGACCAGCGGTGTCCAGAATGTCGAGCAGACACGTCTCGCCATCGATGACCACTTGTTTGCGATATGAGTCCTCAATAGTCGGATCGTATTCGTCAACGAAACTAATGGCGAGAAAAGGTATTAATATCTGTGAGAAGTGAATCAATTGATTACTGATTCTGAATGAGTTGTATAGTTAAGGCACTTTTGCCAACGCCTCCCGCTGTGGACAAAAAAGACAATTAGGTTAGTGGTGAGGGGTTCGGGTGACTGACCGCCGACAACGACCAGCTTGTATTCGGTCATAATCTCTGCATTGCGTTCAACCATATATTCAAACCAAAGGACAGGATATCATCGAAACTAATGATTCGCTAATTGTTTGCCAATTAATTGCAATCCGAAGAAGACTTTCAGAAAACAATTTTTAAAACAATTATTAATTTTGAGATAAATTAAACTTTAATTTGACTAAAATTTATATAAATTAATGCATATATCGATTGAAATGGTTTTCAATTACAGACTTAAACAGTAATCAAATTAATAATTATTTGATTAAACGATTGAAAAACACAACAAATTCTGTAAATCTCTCTCTCGTCAGACACTATGGGGTCAGACATACAGTACGTGAGTGGGAGGGGAGGGAAGGGTAGGCCTACCTCTACCTGAGCCCTACCTCATCAGCACAAGGGCTAAGACATCACCGAACGGTTCCATTTCCATGACTAACCTATCCATTCCTTATCTGAAGATTGTTTGCGAGTCTGTTCGCCAACACTTCCCTCCGATCCTGACTTGAGTTGAATCTAATGTAGAAATCAATTACTTATGCCTTAAGTCTTATCTAATCGATAGTCCGATAGCAGTAATACTCATAAGTATTTCAATTTATTTGAGTTGAGTTTGAAATTCAATTATCTCTTGAATGTCATAAATCTCTTTTGCGAGACTCAAGTCATGTATAAGTTTTGCCGATTGTTTGTACACCTGATTAGCACCGAATCGGTAGAAGAGTGTCCGCACACCTGTGCCCGAACTCACCTGTGTTTGCATCTAAAGGGATATAACCTGTGCTAACGTTTTTTATTAGCGAAGGGACGGCTTTACTCGGGTTTGAAGCAATATCTGTCTCATGAAAGTCATGACAATGGCATTCAATGGGAACAACCTATTGCTAAACCTATGCCCAAACCTATGCCATCCCTATCCTAACCAAACCTGTGCTCAACCCTCCAATGGCAGCGCAAAGCGGTTAATGAGATTCTACATATGGGGACAGAAGGGACAGCCAGTCGTCAACCTGTGCGACACTACATTAGGACTGCAATCGAGAGCCAGTCGTAAAAAGTTTTTGTTATAATTTTAGCGAAAACTTTTCAAAAGCAAAGTTCAGGCGAAGTATACGACTATTGAGGGCTTACTCTCAATAGAGCTCCGGATCAGTGCATTAGACATCTGTGAAGGAGATGTGAGGCAAGGGATAGACAGGAATAGGGCAGAGGAGTGGTCTCCAAATCAGTAGTCTTAATGAGAACTGATTTGGTGCTAATAATTGTGTCATTACTGTCGATAAATGTCTTCAATCACTAAATCAAAGCAATCGTTTGGCCTTAAAATCAAATTTCAATAAACAATAATTTATTTTTGATCGGAAACCAAAATATTATTTGAATCGGCGTTCCTTTCGATAACAGAGTAGAGAAGTTTTAGCGCACAGACAGACAGATAAGTGCTGTTAGAGTAACGAATGCAACGGTCGTCAGGCCTTCCAGTCCTGCCCTGACTTTAGTCCGGCTCTCCTGTAATACGAAGACTCGAGTGTTTAACAGTGGGGACAAAGTTCTCCACAACAAGAAGTTGTGGCAGAGGTTGGACTGCGCTCTGAGCACAGGCTTTACAGTAACTAATGCCTGATAGTGAAGGACTAGACCTGACGAGAGGGAGCAAAGCATAGGCACCAAAGTTGAGGAACAAGTGCTCTGCTGTTGGACTGCCTTTCCTTCAGTGCCTTCAACTGACTTCAGTTGTCAGTAGACTTGGAGTCTCTTTGAGACTCGTTTTGCTTGTATTTAACGTTTGGTTCGTTATCTGAAGTCGAGCTCAGCCTAAGAAAAGTGCAAAACTGTGCCTAAACTTTGAGCCAATCTGTTGTCCAGATGTAAATATCAGCTCAACTTTCTTATTGTTGTCCTCATTGGAACCGTTGAAAACTTCGCTCGACTACCATTTGGCCGGTCAGACATCGAGTGCGACTATCGGTCGGTCGTCACCCGAGCTCTACATCGGTCTAATCGGGATTTGATTCACAGTTTTGGTGATTTAATAAATGAGCAAAAATAATGTGTTTTCAAAGTGACTCCTATTGAGCGACCGCTTATGTAATCCCATTCCCACCCAATCCGTACTAATTCAATGAAATTAAACGTTTTGTCAAATTAATTGCAAATTGCAATGCATTTAATTGAGTGAAGACTTTTGGCTTTTGTGGGCAAACATAGGATTAAAACCATGTCAGCCAAAGACCGCGTTCAGTCTTTGCATATCTTTGTGTTCTTCCTTTGCATTTACCATAGCTTTGCCTTCACTTCCAATTGTAAGTCAAATCTTATATTAAGTTATAATTTGCAAACTTTTAACTTTTATTTATTGCAATTTTGCAAATTGTGGTGCAGTTGTGGAGCGATATTCACATCCGAGCGTTCAATACTATCAACAAATGCTTTTCGATGTCCATAACTATCAACTAATAGTAGGCGCGAGGTATGTATTCCTTATCTAACCTAAGGCCTGAAGACTCTGAGACTATCGTTGGAATAATTACTTTTGGCTTTACTACTGATCTATGATTCGCAGAAACGACCGATAAATACAAAAAAGTTGATCCGAACCTCAATATCTATATTTTGTTTGTTTAGTCCCAGTCTTCACACACGACCTGACACTGGGCTGTCCTTCAGATGACAGTTTAGCTCAACTTCTTTTTTGATTTAGTTTCGAGCAATTTATTGACGAATTATATCTCACTCTCAGAGCGTATTTCAAATCTATGTTTGAACTGATTTCTTACACAAGTTGTCGACTCAGACCTAACTCAGTCCTAAAGTGCAATATCTCTGCAAATACTACTAAAAACAAATACAATCGTCGAATGATATATAAGTCGAGAGCGAGATAAGACATTTGGCTGTAGTAAACATAAGTTAGGTCTTTGGCAAAGATCTCTTCAACAGATGAGCTCCTGTGCTGTGGCCGAGAATCAGATCATATTTCACTCAAAAGTGCTAAGAGTATAGGCATTTGACTGCAATTTGTCTCACTTTTCAATCTATGCCTTAATTACTTAAACAGACATTCACTTCGAAGTGAACTCCAAATGAGAAAAAACATGAAATTATTGGAAAAACAATAATAAAATGAAAACTAATTCAAAAACTTTAAAATCGATTTAAAGCCTATTACTAATAGTATTAGCAAAGAGTATGAGAAAAACAGATAAAAACTTTATTGAACTTTAGCTCAACTAAAGCTGTTTTGGGCTGAGATCCACACGAAACCAATAAAAGAGTCAAGGCTTGGGTTTAAGGTAGCTTTGGTTAGGTCCAGACCCGGGCCCACTCAATCCACTCTTCACTGGATCAGCTCATAATACACTTTTTGGCTCTGCTCTGAACTCCTTTCAAAATGAGCCACAAAAAGCGATAAAAGCGAAACATTAATAATAATAGAAAAAGGATTTTCTTTATTTCTTGAGGGCCTCTCCTAAGCCTCACTCAAGCCTCGGGCACAGGGAGTGTGGGGGAGGGCAGGGGTAGAGACCGAACGCGAGCGATACGGGAGAACACGAGAGGTCCTGTCCTTCATATGTCAGAAAGCATTTTCAATGGTCTAACTGTGAAAACATAACTCATGTAAACCCGCATTAGAACTGAATGTATGCGCTCGGGTGTAGTCCTCCGAAGAACTTGGTTTCCACACAAACCGAAACTAATAGACGTTTTGCTTCTCATTTCTCTTTCACATAACTTATTCTTCTTTTTGGCCTTAATAACAATCATTCCATTCATACGATCATTATTTACATAGTTTTCCCATTTGTCGCATAAATTAGGGACTATTTAGTTCGCCTCGGGTTAGACAACTTCAACGCCTCCCGACCGGAGGCGCAGTACATCCCGGCTGACTCTGAGAAGCAGAAACTATGTCTGACCAAAGGGATGAAGAAATGGCAATGTCATAACTACATCACTGTCGTACTACCCGTTCCCGGCTCTAAGCAGGTCCTGGTTTGCGGCACAAATGCATTTTCGCCCGAATGCGAGATAAGACAGTTATTGAGTCTGTCCTCAGTCATAAAGCGCGAGACCGGTATCAGTAAAAGTACATTCAGTCCTCTTTGGAACACCACATCATTACTGACCCAATCCGGTGATTACTACTACGCCGGTCCCCTCGACTTCAGAGGCATCGACGCCGCTATCACTAAACACTCCAGTAGTCCGATGTCGTCGTCGGTGTTGGCGTCGAGTCAGTCAAAGAGATCAGTGGTCAGAACCTTACAGTTCGACTCCAAGTGGATCAATGCCGACGCAAACTTTGTCTTCAACTTCGAGTATGAGAATCACATTTACTTCTTGTTCCGCGAATCGGCCGTCGAATACATAAACTGTGGTAAAAAAATATATTCGAGAATCGCGAGGGTCTGTAAGAATGACATCGGGGGTCAGCTCTACTTTAAGGAGAGCTGGACTTCGTTCATCAAATCGCGTCTCAACTGTTCCATTCCGGGTCTGTTCCCGTTTTACTTCGATGAGATCCAATCGGTTGATTGGCTCGAGTCTAGTGATGTGCCAACACTTTACGCCACTTTCAACACTCCTGAGTAAGTCTTTCCTATAGTTTGTCCATTGTTTCCATAAATTAATAACTTTTTGCTTTGATTAAGAAATTCAATTCACGGGTCAGCCGTCTGTGCCTTCCGTATCGATTCAATTCTGTCCTCATTCCACGGAAACTTTAAGCACCAGAAGAATGGCGACTCTGTGTGGGAGAGTTCCAACGCTAACAAAGATATCTTCGAATGTATGGCTTCGGCCAGAAATAGCTCCGATTCTCTTCAGTACCAAAGACTTAATTCGCAGTTCCAGTTAATGGATTCGGCCGTTCAGTCAGTCAATGGTAAACCATATATCATCGAAACGGACAAACGATTCCAGTTTATAGCCGTCGATGTAATTCAAACTAAATACCAGAACTCAGTTGAGGTGATATTCGTGACCACGACTGAAGGATTTCTGATCAAATACGTTCGGTGGCCGTTCTCAACGAAGTCCTGTTCGGTCGATCAGATTAGAATCATTTCCAACACTAGCGATGACGCGATTCTGTCGATGAAACTTCTGAAAGACACTCAATCACTATATTTGGGAACCAAACGAGAAGTTCTTCGCATTCCAGTCGAGCGCTGCCAGACTTACACCGATAAGAGTCAATGTTTGCTCAGCGGTGACCCATATTGTGGTTGGGATCAGCTCAGACTCGCCTGTACTACAGCTCCGGGACGTAACCCTCACGCAGAAGAATGGATTCAAAATGATTCGAATCAGTGTTTCGAAGCCAAGAGTAATCAATGGAGTGATTGGTTTGAATGCAATCAAATCAATAAGAGTTTGGGCGACCATTGCTTATGTCGGACCCGAACCTGTTCTCAACCCAATTACAATTGCATCGATGGCCAAGAAATACAAGTCTCGAACTGCACACAACACGGCGGATGGACTGACTGGTCTCAGTGGTCAACATGTAGTTCAACGTGCGGTTCGGCCAATAAATTCAGATATAGAAAGTGCTCGAATCCGGCGCCAGCTTTCGGTGGTCGCAACTGTCGGGGAAATGAACGCGAAGTAAGTGATCTGATGGTTGAGTGATGACCAGTTGATTAACCATGATTATGATTTCAGGTGATGACCTGCACGGGTCAGCCTCCCTGTGAAAACCTAACCCAACAAACGAGTCATTGGTCCGAATGGACAGATTGGGAACTCTGTTCCGCCAAATGCGGAGGCGGTGTTCAACTGAGGAGAAGGCGCTGCGAGACCTCTAATCTCATGAAGAACTGCATCGGTTGTGATGTCGAATGGCGTATATGTAATAGACATGATTGCGGAGAAGTTAAACAACAGTCTGAGTGGACTGAATGGCTCATTAAGAATATTACCGCCGATGGCGTTACCGAACAAAGAATGAGATTTGTCTGTAGGACTCATTCTACCGAAACCAATAACGTGAACATACAGTCCAAAGTCGAGGAACGGTTTGTGACCACTATTAATGGTTGGAGTCATTGTTCAGAAGACTCTTGTGATGGCTGGCAATTCAAATGGAACGGAACTCATTATATCAGGTTTTGACAGATTGTCTCGGCTTTAAAAGTCTTATCTAACTCTTGTTTGCAATTCAGACGCCGATGTGAGTCCGAGCGATGCGTCGGTTGGTCTAAATGGTCACATTGGACAGTATGTACTTACGGACAACAAATACGGAGCCGAGAGTGCGATGGAAGCGATAGATGTATCGGTCATTTCAAAGAGATCCGCGAATGTGGTTCACATCCTTTACATCCCGATGACGGCAACTCTTTGTCCAATTCACTCGATGACAGACCTATCTTCAGGACTTCGGCCTCAATCCAGAACTCGAACGATGGATCTTATAGTTTGCAGAAACTATTGATCTCTTCGTTACTGTCGTTCAGCTTCGGAGCGATAATAAGTGGAATAATTGTTTACATATTCGT
>JAQGAJ010000049.1:0-26121 GCA_034689365.1 Liebstadia similis | reverse complement strand
ATCTAAATTAAGTCAATTTATAATGTAACTAATTTTATTTGCATTTAAAACATGCATTCATTTTCATCATATAAATTAATAGTTATAAAAATTATAACAAAAACATTGATAGAAAAATAATACCATCAATAGATAAATCAATTATCACATTGTATATTCTAAAAGCTAAATGATAATGAAATGAATAGATATTGTCAATGATTAAAAATGATCTTTTGATGGTCTTTTCAAACAATTTAATCGGGTTTTGGGTGAAGAGTAGTTGAATCCACTGATTGTATGGGAATCTGACAGTTGTATTGATGGTACTTATGGTCCGAGCAAATGGTCCTCTGGTTCATGATCCGGATCTTATTCATCCTGTAGACCATGACCTGATACTCCTGTTGGCCACACATCTCCTGTGCCAGAGATAGTTTGCAGTCGTGGGACTGCCATTGAGCACAACATATCGATTGCCGGTTGAGTATAACCTCAACGATGTCATTGCTTTTGTCGAGATTCCAGGTCTGGTTGGCCTCTTCGGTACAGTTCTGTAGACGAGAGGCGCCTATCTTTCGACGACAAGACAACAGTCTTTGAAGACTTTGATTGTCCAACAATTCAGTTCCGTTGACATCGATTACAAATATTGCAAAGAAAATCAAATAAATAATTTGTCGATTCATTGCAAATGTGAGAAAGGATTTAATGGTTTGGTAACAGTTTAGGCATCCATTTAGCAAATGGTTGTTTCGAACGATTGGCTCTTTATTTATAACATTTTTTTGATAAAATTCGTTCGAAAATACATTTTATTTTTCAATCTTTTCATATCACCAATGAATGAACCGAATTATCGTTTGAGACTTATCTCTGTTTAGTTAAAGTTGGGAATCGTCAGGAAGGCTATGAAAAGCGGTGATAATCTCATCCTTGGTTTCGCTTATTTTGTTATATAAACAATATTCGTGACAATCGATGTCTGAGGTATGGACTCAAGAGTTTCAAGGGATAAATCATATTTTGAGCTCTTTTGGTCGAGATATTTGACTTAGAAATTGATGCGATCTTGTACAATTGTATCCAATATCTGATCTGTTTAATACTTTTCCAGAAACAGTCCATCGCGTGACACAAGGGTTGGACAGCTGGACATCTCTGGGGGTTATTCGTTCAAATGACGATGGAATTTTTTTTACACATTTAATGAAAATATATACGAAAAGATACTTTAAGATCATTCACGTAATGACAATTGTGTTCATCCCTGAACTAAAAAAAAGTTGTTATAATGTCTTTATTTATTTAGCCATCAAATAGATGTCAATTTCAATGACAATATGAATGAATTTATCATATTTTGATTTTTTCGAATAAACTTGATTTCATTAATCAATGAAAAAATAGTGGAAAATTTGTTCTTACTCAATCAAAGTCAAGAAAAATTTTACGTAATTTAGATTTACGATTGATTGATTGATTTGCTCTTTTCAATCAAATATAATTACATCTACTTTGATAGAAGACTCACGTTTAACTTTGAAATAGTTACCTTGACCTATTTTAAAGCGATTGCCTGATTAATTATTTTCATAATTAAAGTTTTAGCGCTTATTCCGGTCCAAACAGTTCGGTTGCTAAGCAAACAATAGTCTGTTGTGAACCAGAATTGAATCCCAAACTATCGCCATCTGTTTCAGACAATTCTGGTCATTTAAATAACTAACTAACCTAGTTGATTGTATTTGTGTGATCGCGGACATTTGATCGGAGAATTATTACCCCTTTAATAATAATTTGTACATTTAATTAATTTATTGGCCACGAGTTTGACAAATGTATTGAATTCAATATTCTGTATATTCTTTATTATTGTCAATAAAACTTTTATCTTCACAATGGGAATAAAAGTTTATTACTCAGTTCAAACTATTTTTAATTGTTTGGCTCAAAATTTTAGTTTAATTCTAGAAGTTGTCCTAATTTTAATCAATAATGAAGTTCATATTGATATTGATGGTCATTTCCATTGTGAAAACCCATGAAAGCGAGCAATTTATCGATGGTATCAACTCTTATAACTTCACCATAGATTACGGTAACTGCACGGACAGACTCGAAGGTTATATCGTGTCGTGTATGCAATCGGTGACCACTAACTGGGAATTCAACGGCGACTTCGAGTCCATCAGAGAAGAGCCTCAACAGTATTGCTGTGCGATTTGGGATTTCATGTATTGCATGATAATCAATGCCAGAGATGTCTGTTCTCCCGAAGAATTAGATATAATGATCGACTCGACTGTCGCTAATCAGACGACTCTAGAGAGGGGACACTGTCATCACTATACAAGAGATGCCGTATTTCAGTGCCGAGTCGTTTGGTACGATATGTTGATCTTGGTCATTTTATTTCTCGCCTGTGTGGTCGCCATCGGAATAGTGTTGGCCAATAATTGTCGTCAGAACAATCTAAAGGCACAAAAGTTTCAAATTGTCCAAGTTTATGTTTAAAGCAGAGGTAATGAAGAAAACGCCCATAAAATCATCCAAAAATTAAGACAATTTCAATAAAAGTTAAACTGATACATTATAAAATTATCATCTTGTTGAATTGTCTTAATTAAATGCTTGCTTTCATTACTGGATTTATTTATTTTCTATCAGATTTTTAATCAATTTAAATGTTTCACATAATTTGTTGACATAAAAGATCATTTCAATTATTGGATTTAAGCCAGTAATATGTTTGGTTGACCTAAATGATCATATCTATTATCATGTTTAAAGTGATTGGTTTTCATTACAGTTTTATTGAAACAATATATTGAATATCAGATAAACATATGGAGCAAAGAGTTAGATATTGTTGAGTTTGATAGCATTTGTTGATTAAACATGAGAACCGATGACATTTTTATAATTAACAAAGTCTATTGTTATCAGGAACATCCTATTTCGAACTAATGTCGATATGTTAGTGATTTTAAATGAACTTCACCTTGCCAAAATGTTCATAAGGGGTGTCATAATATCTGTGGTTGTCTTAAGTGTGGTGTCATGTCACGATAAGAAGGCCGACTACAATCGGTTCGACTTCGATGTCGGTCCGTGTCGGCCACACATCGATCGGTTCGCTCACAATTGCAAGACAAGGACTCTGGACTACTGGGGTATCGGGGATGAAAGGTATCAGCAGACGACGGACAGACAGTTCTGTTGTTCCGCATGGGATTTCATGTATTGCATGATAGAGAAGGCCCGGACAAAGTGCAATTCGACTAACCTGGACATCCTGATCTCGAACACCGAGTGGAAACAACACCAGTTGGAAACTAATTACACTTGTCATTGGTTTAGAAGGGATTCCGACTATTTGTGTCACTTTCAATGGTATTATTACGTGTTTTCATTGACGGCACTCGTGTTTGTAGTTTTGGTTGTCTTCAGTTCAGCCAATTGTTATCGACACCACTTCAAGAAGAATAGAACACAACATTTCGTCGTCAATGAAAACTATGGCTATAAAGATGATAACCAGGAGTGACCTTCTATTAAATCATTATTATCTTGATAGGTTTTTGTTTTGTTTTACATTTTATGAAGATTTCCTATCATTTCCTAAAAAAACTAAAAAATGTTTAATCATTTTTATACATCAGAACTCTGTTTCCTTGTTATTCTTCCGAGGTTTTTGAAAAATAACCTTAAACTTAATGAAAAGATTGAATACTGATTACAAAAATGCATCTTGCTCAATTCAAATTGTTAAATATTCGATAGATGAATGAAATATAAAGGAAGTTTGTTCATTAAAATCTCTCATTTAAGACATTTGAAGCAGGTGAATTTTGATTATCTTTCACGGATCTAATGATCAGAGAAATGATTGAGCTTGATGAAGAAATGAATAAGAAATGACGAGGAAATGACGAATAGCAATGTTAATTCTAATTAATCAGATTCTCGGAAATATTACTATGAATTGCAATTAAGCTTAAATACATTGAACGCAATCAACAAATAGTGGGGTTTATGTGACTCTCAAAGGAGATATGGATTTCAAACATATTGGCTGTTAAGGCAATCGTGATAGCGATCAGAGGTGTTCACTCAATTAGAAGCATAGCCAAGGTCTCTCACCTCTTGAAACGACTCGGTCAAGGTTGGCGCGAATCGAGTTGTAATTGTTGTAAGATCATCATGAATATAACGATTCAATGACATCATCAATATAATCAGTTGAGATTATCTGGATTTTCACCACCAAGAAAATATGTCAATCATTCATCTTGTTCGTTGATAATTTTGCGCACGACTTTTCCTTAATTGAATTACCTTTCATATTAAAAGATCTAATATTAATTAATTATCATGATTTATTACTTCGGAATTTTTGCGCTTTTATTAATAATAATAATCTAATTTGATAATGTTAATTATCCCAATGGGCGACTCATCGAGACAATTGTGTGCCACCCGATGCCCATCTCTGTTAATGGTATTTACTTTAATATCTAATATTTAGTGAAATATCACTTCAATAGACTTACGGCACGTTTGAATAGCGATAGACTGTTGTTAACGAAGAAACTGATAATTAATTTCTGGTTAGAAGCGATAACAACGTTAACCGAAACCAAAACTTGTTTTCGCTCTTCAGTATTGAATCCAATTTGGGTTAACAATAGAAGACTCGAAAAGTCCGGTCTTTTTGGGTTTGAATTTTGGACAAACAATCCTTACGAACAAACAAACAAAAAGGTAACTTTGTTTTACTACATTTAGTCCAATGTATACATATATTGCTATTTTCCTGTGACGCCCTTCCTCTACACAGTTTACCTGTTAGTGATCTAGTTAATCGATAAGCTTAGATCTTATCAAAACAACATGTTACTCTAAAGGCAGTGGAGGTTCAGAACTATCATGATAAATGGTTAGATATTACTCACCTCCAATGACTTGATTGTTAGCCAGTGATTATTAATTTCCCTTTCCGTCTCATATCGGTTATGTTGTTATGACTAAGACGTGATAATCAAGAGTCAAAATATGAACCTCCGATACATTTTGCCATTAATATAAAGAATAATGATTTGCATTCATTTCCATCGAGATTAAGATTAGTGTCGCAGACTTGCATTTACCTTATCAATAATGAATGAGATGAAAGTTCCTCTATGTTTGGTGTCTGTCAGTGGTGTTCATCTGAATCCAAACCACAACAAGAGTTACTTTAAATTTGTTTTACGTTTAACACAATTGTGTCAAACATATTGTTTGCCCATTAGGAGAATGAATTACCTGTTCCTTCTGGTGCTGACGGCTGCCGTTCTTCCATCGATGGTGGTGTGCAAAGAAGTGCAGAGATGTCCAAATATGGCTCTTATGGAAAAGTGTCAAAGAGATGCCGAAGATAACTATGAAGTGGACAGAAACAAGAAGGACACTAATTCAAAGGCCTGGTGTTGTCATCAATGGCAGGCTTATGACTGCCAATATGATCTTGGCAAGACTTGTGTCGATTTCGAGAAGGAACTGCATAATACATCAATGAATGCCCTCAAAGAAATTCTTAGCAAAACGTGTAGCGATTGGCCGGAAGACAAGTGTTCGGGACTCAAATGGTGGGCAATCACACTGATAGTGATCGGAACTCTGGTCGGCGTCGCCGTAATTGGATTCTTGATTTTTATTTTCGTGTTCAAAAAAAGAAGTAGTCGAAGGTATTCCGCGCCTAAGGGTTAAGCTATTGAATTGAATTTAACTGCCATTTTCATTAGCTTTTGCAAGTTTATTAACTTTTGTATTGGTATTTTATTACATTCAATCACATTTATTATCGTATATGCTCTTGATTAATTTAATAATTAATTATTAATAAAACTAATTCACATTGAATCTGAGCAAAGTATGTGCGAGTTGGCCCACCAGGATTGTTGTTTGGCCATCTTATTCAATGTAGAATGCTGATTAGCCATGTACATTTCTGATAAGGCCTGATATCTGAATATTTTGCTGAACAATCGATTTATTGTTTTAAATCTTATCTCAATTGAAGTCTCCGTTGGATTCCGTTATGTATTGTATGTGAAAACACTCATAGAATTGGCTTTTATTTGCATTTCTATTCAATTCTCTCAACATTTTTCATAAATAGAGATAATATGTCCTCAATTTCGAGACTTATCTAACGATTAGACGAATCACAAGAATCTGTGTATTTATAACCACTTGACGTGACTTTGAGTTATGATCGAGATCTCAAACAATTTAGAGAAAGAGTTAACTCATAAATGGCTGGCAATCAATAGACAAAAGAAAATTGAGCTAAAGATCGATATTATTTAGCTTATAGTTCGTGGTAAACATTTTTTCCAACTGATCGATGTTTAATTTGTATAAATTAATTCATTTTACAAGATTAAAATTAAATATAAAAGGTATACATCAAAACAAAATAGACTTTTGTCAGATTAGTTAGAATGTACTAGTTGATTGTTAGTTAGAGTAAACTACAAGATCATATTTTCGCGTTCTTCGTGGGCACATTGGTTGGAGTGATAATTGTAATCTTTGCACTCTTTCTTGTTGGCCGCGTCTATCAGTTGGGTCTTAAACTCTTGGACATCGAAGTACTCCTTCTTCGAGCAGAGCCTTTGGGCCAACTTTTCAATGCAATCCCATAAGTCGAAGATCGAACAGCACTTCTGTTTGTGGTCGTGATTACCGTGGTCAGTGAGATTCCATCGGGCCGTGACCTGAGACCCGCAGTGGAAGAAGTCCTGCCTCTTGTAGATGTCGATCATACACCGGAGGGCATGCATAGAGGGTTTGGGCGACTCATAGCAAGTGATGAACAACAAGTGCAGAGACACTAACAGAATCGAGATATTCTTGGTTGACATAAACATGTTCTTCTGGATCAACTACGTTGTTGACACTGTTGGACTCAATTGACAACTAAAGTGTTGGTAATCGAGCCCATTGTGATAATTATATTTCGCCTTCAAAACAGGTCAACCAAAACCCAAAATCATAAATACATTTATTTTTTCTCTAATCCTAACAAACAATAGTTTTTGTCACTCATTCGTAATTACAGGAAACCAGACAATAGCCAAGGAGACTATGCTTAGTATGTTAATTAGGGACTGACCCTTGAGGTCTGCCTATGCCTTGAGTAGACATCAGGAAATAGGATCGCGATCGTGATCTTCACAATACAATTCCTCCATTTAATTGATTTCTCGAACAAATTTAGGAAATTTAAAAATAGTGTTCATATCCTAAGTGGAAATCGATGTCCTTGTCTTTACTTCACAGCACTGAGTACTGACTTTTCTATGTTTGGTAACCTATTATTTCAGAATGAGGTGAATTTGCAGACTTTCTATGTAATAGTTATAAATAGGAGTAAAATTTATTGATTCCGTTTAACATGATAAGTACATTTGAGGATAAATTGCTAGATGTTATTAGATTTAGTTAAATGAGGTGGGGTTTGGATCAGTCAGTCATGTATTAGCTCTTGTCTTAAGTTGTCAATCAATTTGGTTGTATCTGAATTACCATGTTAATTGGTTTGGTTTGGCATTGAATTATTAACTAGACTAGACGTTTGGATCAAATTAATTAACATTAAGTTAAACAAAAAATAAATTGATTTTTCAATTATAAAAATTAACTTCAGTCGCGGTAATTCTCTTCACTTGAAAGTATTGGACTCGACATCTCTTATAGGACTCGGCACTGATTGATGGGGAGGATTGTTGTCCAGGTTCTCGTAAGAGCCGCGTCCAGAGCTTTGATGACCGGTCGGACCGGTTGCTCCGACCACTCCCAGGCCGGGAAAGCCAAACGTCGAGTACCGGCCCTGTCGTTCGTTGTAAACTCGGTAGAGTACAAGAGATGAGATCGGTCTCAACAAGAGATTGGTTATGGCCATACTAGAAATGGTCAGTTAGAGGCAAGTTATGCGAATGGATGGATATGGATAGTACTTACAAGACACTGAACCCAAACCACGGTAAGTCATGTGCTCTGTCATACTTGACTCCGATAGCGATGGCGTCCATCACAATGGCCAGTATATTGATGAGAGTGGCCAATAGGATCGGGTCGTGAGAGTCCCGGCTGTGCATCGCCCACAATAGAGTCAGCATCAGAAGGGCGTTGTAGTAGAGATATGCCATTGGAAGCCAGTCCGCGATCATTGCCCTAAACACCCATACAAATGGTCAGTTTAGCGGTTGATATAATAGTTATCATAATATCATGGTGATTATTTTCATTTAGTATTGTTATGATCACTTGATTGAGATTAATCAATTGAACAAGGTGATTTAAACTTACCAAGTGGTCAGCATGAAGTGACCAAGGAAGACCGCTTTGAGGGGCGCCTCATTCAACATCTGAATTGCATCCATGTTTTTAATGGTATGTTTATCTTGGTGTTACTGTCAATTGATGTGGTACAAAATTAGATGATTCTGTCAAATTAGTGACAAGTTAGCATGATCATTTATCAATTTGTCACAAAGGAAAATATGGATACTTAGGATTGAAGTTTCGTTTAAGTGATAATTAACGAATGTTTTGAGTCATTAATTGTTTATTACATTTGATAACTTAAGTAAACACAATCGAGATTTAAATACCCTCTATTACATATTGAATAATTACCTAGCTAATAATCCTTCTTGTCATCCAAGGTCAATGATCTGGTCATTGGCGGCTTGAGATCAGTCAATAAACAGTTGTCAATCAAATTCGATCACTAATTCAATCATTTAATTACACTTATTATCCGATTTTGATTTTCAAGTATTTGTCAGATAAAGTAAATAAGTATTACCACAAATACTGCAACAGAATAGGGAGTTAGTAGTGGTTAATGGGACTAATCTTGCCTATCGGTTGAAAACACTTAGTAATTGGTGCTTTAATTAATTGAGTAAATTGTTTTTAATCACTAAATGGGCATTTTCCATTCACTTGCATCAATACCTTGATAAAACACTTCTCTAACATAGGTGTATATCGTTTGTACAATATATTGAGGATTGACTGTATTGAGCGCACAATCAGTCGGATCTTATTCTTGATTTTGCACTAATTTTGAATTATAAACAGAATAATGAATTAGAAGATGAAAATTAAATATTAAATAACTTTGAAAATAAATACATAGGAGGTTTAAAATATCTGCCTTCTATAAATGTTTTCCATTTCACCATTTAGCTTGCTTTTCAATAATTGACTTTAAAAATAACAATTATTATGGTTAAAAATTTTAAAATGCCCTTGTAATTGGTAATGAAATTGTAATAAAAAAAAGTTGCACCATTATTTAATAATAGTGGGGATTATATAAAGCAATTGACTGTTTTTGACTCAACTGATTATGGATAAAGTGAAGCCAGGATTACAACCAATCAACCCATGGTTATCATGGGCTTAATGGGTTTGTTTGCTTGGTTGCAATACTCGACTTACTTTTACGGACAAAATTAGAGATGAGAAACAACATATTTTTATGATTCATATGGAATGTAAAATTACTTTCCCAATAAAAATCATTTGATTTATCATTTTATCAATTTTTAATTTAGTTCATAAACCAAAACATTTGTCTTAGTTCTACTATCATAGTAACTAGATAGTTTTAAGGCTCAATTTCAATGTGTAAAGTGCTTGTGAACTGCAGTGATGGCTAAAATAACAATCTTGATTGTCTGTTTGATTGAGTTAGCTCGAGCCAAATTGAGTAACACGATTGACTTGGCTACCAATGACCAATTCAATGTATCAAGGCAATGCCAACGCACAACAAGCCAAGTGATTATCGACTGCATGCAACTCAAATTCAATCAAGGTGATGCTTATTTGAAACCTGACCAAAATGATGACCAAAGTAACAAACGATTCGAGTGTTGTGCGATGTGGGATATGGCTGATTGTGCCCTCGATGCTATCAAGGTATTGACAATTTAACTTGATCATTAATATCAATGTTAATCGCCAGAAAAACTGTGGACCCGATGATTACAAGCGGGCGAATGAGACGATCATTCAGTTCCAGAACAGCACTCAAGCAATAGAGTGCCGTCCCTTCAACTATCTCTCAGACCAGTGTCAGTCACTATGGGAAACTAAACTTTTACCAGGTGACAAGAAGCAACCATGGTCAGACCATTGCCAAAGAGTGATTAACAAAGCAGGTGTTGATTGTAGAGATTTGGTCTTGGATAAACATAATGGCGATTCTAATCTAATACTCCGTCCGATGTCTATCCCTGGCTCTGGTAAAACCAAGAAAACAAAGACAGTGGACAACTCTGGTGATTGCTGCCCATTGTTGGAAGCGGTCACCTGTTTGGAGGCTCAGGTCAAGGTAAAGTATGTTTGCTCCTTGATTGAAATGTAATATCGCTATTATTTCAGACCAATTGCAGTGACAAAGAATACGAGACACTTCACCAGATCGATCAAAATGAATTCAAACTGGTTTGTCCTGATTTCGATATCAATTTGTGTCATTTCGATTCATTCCCTGTTCCTAATAATTTGACTCATAATGATAAAAATAATTTAAGTTCAAGTCTTCATTTGAACAAGTTAATACTCTTTATCATTAGTACTATTTCTATCATTTTCTATTATTCTGAATAAATTAATCAATTAATCAAACTATCTACCATATACTACCATGGTACATGCCCTTGGGTAAATGTAGTGAAAAACATAACTTGATGTTTAATTTGAAAATGAACATGGTTATTTATTTTTTTAACAGAGACACAATCAACTATTACATTAGCCATACTTAGGAGTCCAGTGAAGATATTTAGGATCAATGGTCTTCGAGTTCTTTTTCCTCTTGAGTTTGCTTCTGAATTCGTCGAGAACTTCCTTCTGGGTGAGGACAAGGTGTTTGCCTTTCCAGTACTTCAACATTCCCATCGACTGTAGGGTCGATACGATGTCGTAGGCATTGATTCCCGTTTGTTGGCTCACATCTGATAGAAAGGGATGAATGAGGGACTGCCATCACAATTGACCTCTACTGACCTTTGATTGAGATGTCACTGGACTGGTAAGTGCACAGGTATTCGAGGATCACTTGCTTCCAATAACTCCGGTATGAGATAAGACCCAAATCGGATAATGGCTTCTCAGGTGATCCGACTTTACCCTCGGTTTTGGTCAACAAATAGCTAAAGTCAATGAGCATTCGGCCGAAGCCCTGTCTCTGGTAAGGGGGAAGGGTTAGAATGCACGACACGTTGTAAGACAGGAATGATTGCTTCTCTTTCGAAAAGTATCCCACGATATGGCATCCCTCGGCATCCGCTTCGGTCAGTACGTAGAAGAGAAAGGGCTCGATATCGAAGTACAGAGTCTTGTGGTCTAAGAAGAGTTTAGCCAAAAGACACAGATTCTGACAAAACTGCTTATTCTTATCGCCGTCCACTTCGAAGAAGGATAGGTTCGACTTCCGATAGATCTCATCCCCGGGCGGATGTCGTCGGACACACTTATGGAGATGTCTTTTGAGTATAACCGGACTGTTCATGTATTTTAGACAAAACTCGCAGACATAGAGTTTGGGTAAACATTGATATTCTTCAGGATAGGGACTGCTGTAGTGGACCTGCATCTCATACCTTCCCATCTCTACCCATCTTATACCCGACCTCCGAACCATCTGCTCCCCAGACAGCTGTTCCTGAATCAGTTCGGCAGCCCTGGCCTGAGCTTTTCTGAACATATCGAGATCAAAGATCGGAGTCAAGCCCTTGAGATCAGGTTCTCGACTCGAGGTCTTCTGCTTCTTCACCTTCTCTCTAGGGTTGTCACTAACACTGTTCAAAGTGTTGGACAGGTCTTTGTGCAGATCCTTACGTCGGCTCTCCATCAGAGCCATACACTTGTCTTCTTTGTTTGGCGAACAGGTGTTCGTCGTTTTGGTCCTGAGTTCCCGTTTTTTGGCCTCAATCGCATTCCTTTCCCTCTCAGACCTTCTCTTCACTCTTCGCATATATCTTTGTTCGCAGTCTTCGGACGTCAGGTTGTGATACACCGGACAGGTATTGGCGGTCGAGTGAGTATCCCATTTGCCGCTCAGGTGTCCACTGGAGTCACAGTTGGGAACACAACACTTGCCGTCATATGTCTCGTCCGCATCTGAACTCATCTCCGATTCAATTAAAAACATTTAAATTTCAAATTTTCTTTATTCGTGAAAATGACTGACATTCAATTCTACACAAGGTTGTCATGCAAACTGAGAATTGATTCATTCAATCTCTCGACCAGTTGTTTGATTGAATCGAGAAGGTTTTTATTCTCGAAACTCGCCAAAGCTTGTTTGACCTCAGATTCGTTTTTCCTCATTTCCAGTTCGTCCAATTCGACATTCAAGGCATCACATCTTTGATATAATTCCTCGATTAAATTCTCTTTAAATTTGATAACTTCCGTCAATTCTTTGACTTTTGAGGCGTGAGATTTGTTCTCCACTTCTCGCAAATTTCTGTAGAGTTTGGCCATAAAATTACCTTTCCCTTTGACCGACTGTTGGACTTTGGAAATACCTGTCGAACCGCCGGCCAAAACGATTTCATCGATTTCTTTCTTCTGGAGATTAGTGTCTTCGAGAACATTTTGGCTCGGTTTGGGATCCGATCGGAACAAATCCATCAGTTCTCCGGAATTGGCTCTGGTCAATACCTCGCCGAAGTCTTCGCGATCGAAAATCGACTCCATTGAACTTGAAGAATCCAATATTTCAAACGAACTATTAGAACTTTCACCCATTATTTGTCTTCAGTTTGTATTCGAAGTAAAGTTTTCCTTCAAATGCGAGAAAATCTGATTGTTTAGTCTGATTTAAATATAATCTTATGTTATAAAATTTATTTCAAACACATGGCCATATACAAATAAGTTTATGCATCTGTTGCATTTATTGAGTTTATGAACAAATTTTTATCTGTTTCCGTTCAATGATATGCTTGTATTGAGTGAAGTCGCCCTCCAAACAGGTCTGTCTTGTTGCAGAACCAGAGCTCTTTGCACACCAAATCGATCATTCGCTGATCGTGTGTCACAAGAATTACTCCCCCTTTGTATCGGTCGAGTGCTTTGGCGATCCTGTTCTTGCACTGCCGAAGGTTAGGCAACTCGTGATCCAACACTTTGATTATCTCTTCGTTCAACTGTTCTTTGTTTTCTTCGACAAACTTGAAGAATAGAATCAATTGCTTTTGAAGAACCGGATGACACGAGTCTTGGAGTTTGGTCGCCCTCTTCAGCGACCGTAACATAAGCATAATCTTGTTCTTTCTGAAGTATATCTCGAAGGCTAACAGATGTGTGTCCAGTCGTTGATTGTTAAGGACCTGAAGGGGTGTTAAGAACTTAATGGCTTCGGCTAACGGGTCTTCGGGTCGCTCTAACTTAGTCGGGTCGAGCTTTTCCTGATGTAATTCACCGACAGATTCGCTATTTTTGTCGTTTTGTTGACTCTGTTTCTCATTTTCGGCCACTTTCTCTGCGGCGGCCGCTCTTTGTTTGGCTTTTCTTTGTTTATTCCTCAACTTCTTCAGCTCTGAGGCCGACATATTTGCCATATTCTTGTCTTCGAGTTCTTGGTTATCACCCAATGGTTTGTCGTAGAGACGAATGTAGACCTGAATCGCGATCTGAGCGGCTCTGAAGTAGAATTGATGTGATTTGAGGACATCTTCTAGTCTAAGGAGTTCTATGTATGAGCGAAGAGTCATTTTGCGCATACAATAGGTATGAAAATCAAACTGATCTTCATTTATCTCTTGGAAGTGACGGTCAATTTCAATGCACTTCTTGAGAGCTTCGCCCCATTTCTCTTGTCTCTGACAGGAAAGGGCGGACTCCGTCTGATACCACATGCACTGCATCTCATTCAGGTTCTCACTGGCGGACACACCTTCGCGGGTGAACTTCGCGCACATCTCTTCCGCTTCGACCACTTTGTTGGCGCGCAACAGATATTTAGCGCACTTCGAGTTAAGATAACGGTCAGCGGTGTCCAGACTCTGTGCTTCGTCCATGTGTTTGACCGCTTCCTCGGGGTCTGCCATATGTTTGTATATCTTTGCTTTGATGACAAAGAGTTCGATGAGAGTCGGTGTGTGATCGAGAGCTATGTTCACATACTTAAGAGCCTGTGAGTAGTCCTGAAGATAATCGTAATGTTGTGCTAAATAGTAATAAACCCAAAGCAAACAAGTGGTGGCCTCTGATCCGCACGAGGACTCGTTTGAGTCAAAACTGTCGAATCGGATCAGGTTTTGAATGTAACTTAACATCAAGTCCTGAATTATTTCGATCTTTTTTGGCAAACTTTTAATATTAATAAATCGTGTTTTGTATGGATTTGCGGCCAATTCGTTGTTATAAATCGATTTGATGTCACGGAAGAGCGCCGGCTGTCCTTTGCGTAAGCTTTTCCTCAAATATAAATCAATCATTTCTTTAAACAAATTCAGATTTAAGACGAAATTCAGTGGCAAACGGAACGGCATTTGACTTCTAGGGTATTGTCTTTGATATTCAATGTAGAGCTGAAGGCGTTCGTTCTCTTTATCTGGGCTCAGGTCGAGCGCCCGTTCCAACAGTTGGTAGTGATTGGCGTTCTCGGGGTTGCGGCCGATCAGCTGTTCTCTGATCACTTTCTTGGCTTCTTTGAGTCGACCCAAATTCAAGAGAAGTTCACTTCTATACTCATAATAAGCAACTTTGTCAAAAATATCGGTCTCATTCTTCTCGAGATAGGCCAACGCCTCCGAAGAGTTGTTCGCTTCCTTGAGAACCATCACTTGATATAACAATAGCTCTGACTGTTCATAGAGTTCACTGAAGAGCCGTTCCGACTGACCGCCGGAGTTGTTGTTGGCGTTGTTCTGCTTATGCAAAGCCTTTTGTTGCTGTGATTGACTCGTTTTGCGAAACTCTTCCAATATCTTTGTCGCCATTTCGTAGTCCTTCAACAGATGGTAAGCCATCGCATACCCGATCCACGACGCTCTCTGAGTAGGTCTAAGATTGAACAACTGATATCTCGTGTCCCGATAGCCCTCCAGATCTCGCATTTGGATCTGAAGGAGACTCAGGTCTCGGAGGATCTGAATGTTGTCTTTGTCCCACTTCAGGGCATTTCGGTAGCATTTGATCGCTTCGTCGTACTTGTGGTCAGACCTCTGGAGGAGTCCATAGACGTGCCAACAGACGTGAGACATCAGGTCATTGCGTAAACCCCTCCGCACGTACTCATAGGCCTCTTCTTTGCGACCCAAGCAGTTGAGTGTCAGTCCTTTCATGGCCAGAGTCTCTCCGTGTTCGCAGAACTTGGGATTGGACAGAATCTGCTTCGCGAACTTCAGACCATTCTTGTATTGCTTGTGTTCATAACATCTTAAGATCTTTTTGAACAAAGCGTTCTCTTTGGGCGGCAGAGGATGTGAGGGAGACATCGCTGGTCAGCACTTATGGCGTTCGGCCACCACTAGACTTGACCTGAGCTTCGGTTCGACTACGGAATGACGAACAAGTGGTCAATTGGTTTTGCGGTTAATTCATGTCTTACTTGAGATAATTGGATGAAAACAATGACTAAATTGTGGTTAAATTAACGTAAACTTAGTTCACAAACGTTATCACAACAAACGGTTTACTCATTTGATATATAAGTGCTATAAATGCCGATTAAAGTGAGTTTCGGTCAAAACAATCACTGAATGAACCGACGATTGGATCCGATCTACCGATGGCTTACTTCTTGGCGTCGGTCAGAGCCCTCGACGACAACGCGAAACGCATTCACTTCACTAACAATACAGTAATGGCTGGCAATCCATACCATACCGACCGACCCCTTCCGCAACCCTTCGTAAACATTGTTACCTAAACCAAAGGTGAACAACATTAACACCTGATCTTTCAATCATCCAATTGACTAACAATGATCAAGATTAACCACAATTGAATTTGATGAATACGATTATCATTTCAATCTAGTTAGATTCAAATGATATAAAAGAATAGAGTCAGTTCCAATTGGTTCCAATTAACGGTTCTTTTAACTAAGGGTTGTCTCGGAATGTGATTTCAATAATGGCTTTCGTGGCTTCAAAACCAATGCTTGGATTTGCGGTTCGATGTGAGAGACATCTGTTGAGAGGTTTGACACGAGTTTTGAAGAATCCATGCGATCCTAGAATTGAATTCATGATCCGATGATCGACTGATCTCTTGTAATGTTTTTTAATTATTAGTTAAATATTTTTATTGTTTTGTTTAATCAACTTAATCAAGAACTAAATGAGATTTAAATTAGAACTAAATTAGAATTAAATTAGAACTAAATTAGAATTAAATTAGAACTTAATTAGAATTAAATTAGAATTAAATTAGAACTAAATTAGAACTAAATTAGAACTAAATTAGAACTGAATTAGAACTGAAAAAGAACTAAATAATAATTAAATTAGAATTTTTTAAAAAGTGCTATACTGGTTGTGTACGGAGGAATGCCCTAGTTGTATTTTTTTAAACATTTCAAATGTTAATACAAAATCGATTCTAAATTAAATTCTGTAAAACAAGAGTAAAACTAGATTTTGATGTCATTATAATAAATAGTACTTTTGGTGCTTTAGTACTAAAACTTTGATGTCTTTCTATTTACTTTTGCTATTATTCTTAGATAATTAGAATTTTTATGTTAGGAATCACTTTTCTTAAGAATTTCAAAGTCAAGATCAAACATAAGGAAAAATTAATGTCTGGTGGGAATAGTCTTAAAAAATTGCATAATAATTATGATCAAAACGGAATATTCAAGTTTCTAATCGAGAATTTGCACGAATATCATTGGCAATGAATCGAGAATTGTTAGTCAATCGTATATAAGATAATGAACTAATAAATTAGTGTCGAGTCTGGAAAGTTATGCCAATCAATATGAATAATAAGTGGTTCCGTAATTATGATTACCGCACGAAAACCACTGCTCATATTCAATACCTGTTCTCACTTACATTCACTGAAGAATATTCTTGAGTCTGGAATACGAATTCCATTATTTCATCGATTATTATCATTAAAAACATATGACTTAAGTCAACAGAAAATATTTACTTTTGGAAAAAAGAAAAATTCCTAATAATTCTTATAAAAATTCAAATATTGAGAAACTCTTGGAAACTCTAAAGAATCTCTTAATGTCTGAGAGAGAAACTGTATTCTTGGCATTAGTGACAAAGTGAAAGTCCAACTCATCTTATATTCACAAACCAGTCCTCAATCGGAATGAAAATGACCTCACTTTGATCTCATCTTTAAATTAGTGTTAATTTATGATTTATTTTAAATAAAAGTGATTTTAGAGGAAAACTTACCTTTTGGTTAGCCTTGGGTGACATCCATTCCCATGGAATCTCTCATACAATTAGTCTGTAAGTACTTTAAAAAATAATTCAATGCATATAAAGTTGTTTTAATAATTTTCTAAACGGATTCTACATTTTAATAATCACTAAATTAAGTTTAAATTATAATAATTTCGAAATAAGAGTCTTATGATAAGTCTTATGACTAATTAAATTAGAAAATTAATTAAATTAGAAAAATCAAGTTAAATTCAAAGCCAAGTCCATTATCCGATTCTTGCAAATGTGATAATACCCGAGATTAAAGTTCGGTATTCGACTGATATTTAGTCTCAAATCTTTCGAAATACTGATACTCTTGTGAATCTATTTCTTTGAAATACCGGCCAAACCCTACCGTTTCGGGCCATTTGCTGCCGAAGAGCACAACTGTGAAACACATTATTAAATAGAAGACGAAAAGGGAGTAAAAGAGTCCGACAACTCCGACAATCACATAGACATAGACCAGACCCTGACCTACGTCTTTGACCAAATTTATCACGAAATAGATATTAATACATATTATGACTATCGATACGATTGTCGACACAACTTTGATGACCGAACCGTTGACGAAGACACCCATCACTCGGGACGAAGAGGTGAAGGTGAGGGTTGGTAACAGAGCGAACGGTAACATAAGACTCATCAGAGCATTCAGATAGTCGTTCATTCCGGTCAAGTGGTCTATGTCTGAGCTGAGGGTCACGGCAAGGGTCGGTGCAATGGCTATGCACCGGGTCAGTAGCACTCTTTTCCAACGAGACCACTTTAGATTTAAGAATCCCTCCATCACGAACTGACCCGCGTATGTACCGGTCATTGTTGATGACTGACCGGCCGCGAAGATACCTATCGCCCAGATATACATCGAAAAAGCACCGAATGTGCAGCCGAGGTATATCCCGGCCTTGTATAGGTCAGTGTCGAACTGCTCGGTGTTGTTCGTCCAACTACTGGTGTCAAATCGGGAATCATTTGTGGCCAAACAGAGGTCTATCACCTGTTGATTGGTTTTGTCGTAGAGCTCGTGAGCGAAGATTGCGGTCACTGCGATGTTAATCAGAAGAGACACTCCGAGAGCCAGAGTGGCCTCAATAAATACATAACGATTGGAATCATTCACTTCTTCTTTTATCCTGCGATCAATTTTACGTGACTTCACTAGAGCTGAGTGAAGGTAAAGGTTGTGCGGCATTATTATGGCTCCAACGATACCAACGGCTTGAAGGACAGCATCACTGGAACAGTCTTTGCAGTAGGGAATCACTATTCCTTCTCCCATCTCGAGAGCGTTCGGTTGCACTTTAAAGAACTCATAGCCGAAGGTCGCGGCCATCATAGCGATCAGTAGTCCGAAGAATGCCTCCAACTTTCTTAATCCATACCGATCTAAGAGGAGGAATGTAAAGGTATCGCAAATGGTGAGCAAAACGCCGCCATAGAGTGGTATCGTCCGATTGGATAAGAGATAGAGCGCTACCGCAGTCCCGATCACTTCTTGCATATCAGACCCGATTATCGCGATTTCAGACATAATCCATAGCAAAAGTCGCGGCACTTTCGGGTATCTTAGGTAACAAATTTCTGCGATATGTTTTCCGGTCACTACACCCACTCGAGCCGATAGCCTTTGCAGAAAGAGACCGATCACTGTAGAGCTGACCAAAACCCAGAGGAGTCTATATCGGGCCTGAGTTCCCGCCTGCATATCAGACTCGATGTTTCCCGGATCTAAATACGCGATTGACATCAAAAATCCCGGTCCAGTGAAAGCCCAGAGTTTGCGAAAATTGAAACTGTAATCTTCGTATTGCGGAACTTCTACTCCTTCGGCGAAATAAGTGTCCATTTCTTCGGTTGTCTTTTTTCCATTCCGTTGGTTCGTTCCGATCGTTCCGTTGAACTCATTTTGATTTTTGTCAGACATATCTGAGTCTATTTTCATATTCATCTTCGTCTCAATTAATTATCTCCACGTTTATTAGCAATTCAATTGACGGCTTATTAACGATTTATTGACGATTAATTAATAGATTGATATACTTTTCTGCGATTCTTCTTGCTGAAGAAGTAGATTAAATAATCATTATTATCAACCATCAGCTAATTCTATCATTTGCTAATTTCAGTACTTCTATCGACAATCCCGGCCGTAATGCCCCGAACTTCAAGAGGTAGTACATTAGCATAATTGAAGTTCTAATAACCGAATTCCCGATCAGACATATTGTGGACATATTGGGGTAAAAAGGGTGAGAGTTATTGGGATAAGGAGTTCGACAAATGTCGCGGAAGAATGCAATCGCCGATCGATATAAACACTGAGAAACTGGTTGTCGATCGAGATATGAAACTGGATTTCATTAACTATGACATCGCCATCGAAAATGCCCAAATGGTCAACACGGGATATAAAGGTGGGTCTTATCCTGGGATTGATATGAAAGGGAATAGAGGTTTGTGTTATTTGTACTTACAATCTGACGAAAAAAGCAATCAATCAAGATAAGTTTGTGATTCACTGAGAAATACACTGCAACGTAACTGTTTGAGCAACAGTGGGCAAATGAATCATTGTCATTTTCTTATATACTTCTGAATAACGTGATTTGAACATGATATTAATCTGAGAGTGGAATTCGATTGATAAAAGTTCTGGAAATTTAAATTGAGTTGTGAAATGTGAATGTTATGGCAATGGTTCGAAGTGCACCCGTCCGTAGACAACCGCACCGAATGCCTACATCCGAGTGCCTCTTCGGATACCAGTTATCTCTTTGATAAACTCAAGCTTTGTTCCCAAAAGATAACATGCAAATAATGACCTAACCTCTCACCTTAGATAGTAATGAAGGTAATCATTCTAATCTCTAGACAAATAGTAATCTAGTTTCGTTAATGAACCGGCTAAAAAAAACTAATCATGGTAATTTATTTATCAATGATTCTCTTAAAATTTCGCTTAATTAACAATTAATCTAATAATAATTAATAGACATCAATAATCGATGACATTTTGTGACGATAAGAGTTGAAGTGCTACTGATTTCTAACCCAACCTTTGAATGTTAACTAACTTTAGTTTTTTATCGCCTTTTGAAACATGGTATCAGAAGTTAAACTAATATTGATCTCAAAATCTATACTATTCATATATACAAAATCTATAAATGAATACTTACATTGTTATTAAAGCCATTTTAAGATTTAATTCAACTTTCGATAGAATTCATTTCAAAATAAATCATTTATAGTTAGACCGAAACGTCAATTGTCGCTGAAAACTGATGAACCAAATGAAGGATTGTTTCGATTTTCAATCATTAGATCAAACTGTTTGAACATCATTTGAAAAGGCCTTGAAAACACTTTCATTTACCTAGCGTTTAATGTTTGAAATACTATTTTATATCTCGTTTATAAATGTTATTCTCATTTTCCTGAAACTCATATTTCTGTAATCAATGGTTTTTATTTACATTAATTAATTAAGTTTTGCAATGCATTGAAATGCTGTTGACTCGCAGACAAACAAACTGATGCCTGCATTACATTATCAGATTCCGGATTTGCTCTTTCTAACTAAAGTCATGCATCATGGTAACTTTCCTATGTTGTTCATTTGTAATCAGTAATTAGTAATCAGTGATTAGTAATCACTCAAACCTAACACCAAACAAATTATATGATAGCCATATAGTCATTGAAAGTTGGATTAGAAATAAAAAGTTCGATTAGTTGTAAATACCGAGGAGTCCTACGAAAGTGAAATCGTATCAATCGTTTAGTCCAGACTTGAAAACAATCACGTATTCCTTAAATTGTTATCAAACATAATCAATAACTAAGTAGCAAACGATTAACACAATTGACACTCAATTGATAATATGGTTAATGAACCACACATTGAACTGATAGCCAATTAAATGTCAATCAATTAACAAATTGATTGATTAATTAATTTTGCGAAACATTTTTCTCACTTAAGATTCATTCAAATACTATTTTATTTTATAATTCTTTGAATTATGGGTTTCAGAGTTGTGTTCTTATGATTCAAAGTTATTTCACCTAGTCAATGGTCCAATTTAATTGTGATGAGCTCATTGTCAGTTCAATTTATGAAAGCTAAAAGACTACAATTTTGCAACTATCTGTACGCCCCTTAAGAAGAGTCCTAGTACCGCCTTATATTATAAACTGACAGATGAAGACATAACAATAAAATGGACCCTTCACTTAGTGAATTGACATTTAATAAGATGCATGTACAATATGTTTTATTATCAACAGTGGAACTGATCGCTGATCTCAACGATACCGATATATTGATCACCGGAACCGCTCTTCACAACATCACCTATCGATGGACTGAACTCCACTTCCATTGGAACGACGGTCCGAACAATGGGTCGGAACACGCGATCGACGGCAAAAAGTTTGCGATGGAGGTAGAGATCAATGATTTGACAATAAGTTGATATTTATCTTATTATTTGTTCTAAAAGTGTCATATTGTCCATCAAAATGTCAATTACAACGACACAGACTCGGCTAATGATCACGAGAACGGGTACGCAATCATTGGTCTGTTTTATGTTGTAAGTCTGGTCACTAAGAACTTGATGTCCTCACCCGAAGAGGGGAGCTAGCCGAAATCCCGAAAGGGAGAATCGGCTAACACCAAAACCATAACCCCGAAAGGATATCACCATAAATATGATAACTAGAATGCTACCGCTTTATCCAACTCCCGGGTGGGATTCGAACCCACGACCAGTGATATCTCATCACTTCGGGAGCTGTTAAAGCGGTTTCACTCTAGTTAACATATTTGTACCCCAAATTTGTGGTGATATCCTTTCGGGGTTATGGCTTTGGTGTTAAGAGAATAGAATAACCCTTTGGTGTTTTTAGGAGACGGATCAACCGAACCAAATGTATGATATGATAACTGAACACTTGCACAACGTTCAGGACATCGGACAGGAATACACATTCGATACAAACATCTATTTGAAAAGTCTGTTACCGCCCGATAGCGACCTCTTCTACCGATACCACGGCTCGTACACCACTCCCGGCTGTAATGAAGCGGTCACTTGGATTATATATCCCGAACCAGTTTTCATCGATAAGAAACAGGTTTTATCGATCATTAAGTACTGATTGTCACCGAAACTAATCAATTGATGAATAGACGAAACTCTTCAGGACTTTATATACGACAACATTTGACATAAGAACTGGTCATTTGAAGCGAATGGTCGGTAATATCCGACACTTACAGCCGATCGGAGACAGATCTGTCTATACCTCGAATGGCGTTCAAAAACATCTTAACATTTCATTAATTATAGCAATTTTTATTAAAATTCTCAATAAATTACTTTCTCGATAATAATATTCTTTAAATTAACTAGGACATTCCCCCGTACACAACCCCAGTATAACCCTCATTTAGTTCTAGTTTAGTTTTAGATTAGTTTTAATTTAGTTTTAATTTAGTTTTAATTTAGTTTTAATTTAGTTTTAATTTAGTTTTAATTTAGTTCTAATTTAGTTCTAATTTAGTTCTAATTTAGTTCTAATTTAGTTCTAATTTAGTTCTAATTCAAAATTAGAAATTTTAGAACAAAAATTCAAATTTTGTAATCACTTCAACGCTCAACAGAGGACTCTACACTTGTCTTAAGTCTCTTCCTCGGAATATTCTTATAATTGGGGTAAATCTAGAATATGGCACACGATTTGCCAATTAGTTGGGAATCATAATGACTGACTACAAGTTTGCTCGACGTTAATAATTGGATTGATTTTGGACATCGATTCTTTGTTGATATCCAACTGATAAGGAATGTATGATTCTATTACGATAGCTATGACTCTCTTCGAGGTATTTTCTTTCCTTATAATCAGAGTTCCCAAAAATTATACACTCCTTCATAAATATATGATTCAAATTGAAAAATACTTCAAATTTTATGTTAAATTCAACGAATATGTTAAGAAAAAGTGAGCTTGGATGGTTAGATGGAAATATTTTGATTTGATTTCATTTTTCAAAGCCTTATATACTTTTAAATATAATTTTTGTGGACCCTGATTATAATGGTGTTCAGGAATGAAGTCATTGAAAACTAATAAACAGTTGACTCAAAATTTATCCAATTTTCTTAACTTTCATTGATTGAGGTTTCGATTGATTAGAATATATTCTGTCGTTTGCATCAATTGGGGCAAAGAGTTACCCATCAGTTGGTCTCTGGAGTCTTAAACCTAGCATTCAATTGGTTAATGACATCCTAATGACAGTCCAATTGAAAGGTTAACTCAATTGTTATAAGAGATTGTATTCGTATTGACTGTCGTTTCGTCGTCTGTGTCGGCACTAACTGACAGTCAATGGCCTAACAATGAGTTAATACAAACTAAAAGATGAGAAATTTGTTTGATTTGATTCTTTGCTAATAAAATGGTGACAATTCTTAACGTAAAAGACTTGTCGTGTCTGAGGATTGACGTCTGTGTGAGACGAGTGTCGCTCCGAATGTCTCCAAATGTTAAATCTTTGTATAGAAGACATCGATTGAGTCCATCGATAGACTATTTTTCACACATTATTTTCATTTTAGTCTTTTCTCTTCACTTCTTCTTCATGTGTGCCAACTCTGAGCCCAGATTTCAATGGATGCGCACAAACTGGATGTCTGTCTCTCATGGGATCAGATAAAAGAAGAGTGACTGAAGAGAATAACAAACTTTTGCCAGTGGTTTATAAGAGGATTGCATTCAGAGCTCACAATATCTCTGTTCCTCTCTATTCCTCACATTTCCTGCAGTTTTCTATCTTTTCATAACTTGTTTTCTCCATCTCTGTAAACAATTTGTGCCGTATTTTCGCTTTTGGACTACACTTTGGAATAAATGTCGAATGAAAATACATAAAAATAATAATCAGAGAACTAATATCAATGTATTTGTTGTTGTTTAGTGCCATTCATGCCCTGAGTGCTCACTCTGTCTGCTCTGTCGGCCCCACTGTTGGGTCTCTCGACTAATATTCATTCTGTTTGTACTCATTTCGCAAATTATGCTCAAAACAAGAATTGTATGAATGGGTTGTCATTTGGATAAAACCCGGAATAACTGTTAATTGAGATTCGGATCAAATTCTTATCACTGTTTAGACTGAGAGTTGTGTTTCGTTATAATTATTGTTCACTCGATTCAAAGTAAGCGTCGATAAGCTATTGTGGATCCGATCGGCAGATCGTCTCAGCTCTCGGCTCATGCTCTCAGCGTTCGGTCACATATTCTTGTGCTCTGTTCTGTCAGTGCTCTGCCGTTCGCCCAAAAGATTTTCATCTCATATTGACTTTGGGTTTAACAGCGATTCACCGCAAGAGTAGAGTCTCTGCAAAGAGATGTCAATTCGACTCTTATTCGCATTTATAATACAAAACACAATCACTTAAAACGACCGCAAAGTCTGTGAAATCGTTGAAGACTTGACTTCAACTCAATTGAAAACTTAGTCTAAGATTCAAGTGATCGGAGTTTTGGCCACTTTTTGGATATAATTTACTGCTAACTGCTCTCAACTCGAGGTAAGTCTACTTTTAGGAAAACAATACTTTTTAAACCCAAGTTTACGAGAGTCGGGAAACCAAATGAAGTCCTTTCGGCAAACCATACGATCGATTGTGTCGTTCCCTCTCTTTAATCATAATTCCGACACCGATTTCATCCGATCCTCGCATTTGAGAGTCATTTCCAATCGAAGGAGAGTTTTATGTTTTGTTGCATTTAATTGGGTTCGGATATCAACTTTGCTTTCGATGATAAGCATGGCTTTAGTTTCCTCTTTCGGTATTACGATCTCTTCATTTCGAGATTATTCGCTCCCTCTGTGCAAAAAATATCTGTAAGAGTTGTTATCATTTGATGTATGGATTATTTTGTTTCGTTTGATTCTTAAGTAGAGAATAATAAAGGATTATAAAAAGGGAAATAAATATCGAGGGAATTAATTCATAATTTATCATAATTAACACACAATGGAAATAAAGTGCAAAATTATTTTTATTCAACTTTAAATGAATTTTAAGTAAATTATGAATATATTTGCAAATATTCACATTTAAATCAATTTAATTGAATTTACCTTTTCTTTTATCACATTTATGGCGATGAAAATCACCGAAACAATGGTTAGAATGACAAAGAGTGTCATAAAATCTTGTATTTCAACCCAAAACTCAATTATTCGGAACGAATTTCATTGTCTTTTGGTATAAAATATTAGTTTTCAATCAATATATTTGTCAAATACTGCCAACTCTTGTGATTCGCGCCACAAGTGTTGCCCAAAATCCCAGATTTAATATTGTGTGCAATAAATGCAATCCATAGTACTGTAACGTAATCGGTTGTTTAGAGCACTCGTTTGGGGGGTTAGGTGTCAGATGGTCTTCGTGTGTCCAGAGGTGTCCAGATTCATCAATTCGGCCAGAACAGCGGTTTTACCGTGGCTCAGCAGGGTTTACCGCTGCTGAGATTGCGAGCCGCGGCTCAAGCAATCTATGCTTAGAACTGGTTTTCGATGAAAGGAAACACAATTTTAAGGAAAAGAAACTGAATTTAATGATAGGAA
>JAQGAJ010000048.1:0-26329 GCA_034689365.1 Liebstadia similis | reverse complement strand
CATTAAATTGTTTTTGCACATAATTAGAATGTTTATATTATCATTTATCATTTATCATGTTAGATTGAAATATTGAAAAGTTAATTGTGGCAA
This sequence comes from Liebstadia similis, assembly GCA_034689365.1. Taxonomy (NCBI): domain Eukaryota; kingdom Metazoa; phylum Arthropoda; class Arachnida; order Sarcoptiformes; family Liebstadiidae; genus Liebstadia; species Liebstadia similis. The sequence goes on along the minus strand of JAQGAJ010000048.1, from coordinate 26,236 downwards.
ATGAATGAATTAAATATTTGAAATGTTTAGAAAGTTTTTTCTCTAAAACAATCACTCGATTCGATGGTTTGAAAGACAAACTCGGATTAGAAGAACAGAAGCGAACGAATCAGAAGAACCGATTCGGTTCTTATGTCGAATATGTCTCTCAATTACCGAAACAGTCGGGTCTGAGATCTGGTCTGAGATCTGGTCTGAGATCTGGTCTGAGATCTGGTCTCAAATAAGACACCAAAGGATTCGTTGATTTGGACGTCATTTGTGTTACGTTTTGGTTCAATATTTTGCGCGAAATTGAGATTTGATTTGAAATTTGTTTTGAATTTTAAAAACAAAACGACTTTTGATTTAAACTAATTTTAATTAAAATTAATTTGTTTTGAATTTCAATTCAATTAATTAGTGTTTAGTTATTTAGTTATTTGAATCAAAGTAATGGAAACCAATGTCTTTCGCGGAAGTCCTCACATATTTCGGTAATTTGTGGCCAATTATCTCAACTCAGCTCTGATTGTCTCTCATTTGCAGAAACTGTTCCGAAGACGACATTATCTGTGATTTTGAGGACCAAACCATTGAAAACAATCTGATTATCAGAAGCAATGACTTGTTCTCTGACTTTCCATCACTTGATTCACACAATTCTTCGATGGTTTACGAGTCGATCGAATCGATAGAAATGATCGACAATAAGGAGAACAAAGACTTTCTCAACACTTCCAACACTTCCACTCAATCCCGAAAAGAAGATCTCTTTTGTGTCAATAATTGCAAACAAATTATCGATCGTTTGGTCGCAGACAACGAAGAACTGAAGAAATTGAAGAAACAGCTGATACTTATCGAAGAACTGAATGTCGAACTGATTAAAGATAAACAAAGATTGGAATCAGAACTGAAGGAAACCAAAGACCTGTTGGAGAAGAAGATGGTCTCAAAGAACCAATTGATTGAAGACCTGAAGAAAAGTTATTACATTTGCGAGTCTTTTAACTCTAGTCTACAGAAAGAGTTGGAACTAAAGAAGAATCAAATATCGAAACTCGAAAATCACGTCAAAGAGATCGAAGACAAGGTAAGACTTTGGGATCAGATTTTGTTTCTACTCTTAAACTAATTTATTTCTTCTAATATCAGTTATATTACTCTGAAATGCAATTAAGTGAGAGTCAGAAGAGTGAGGAACAGCTGATGATGTCCTACAAGAATGCAAAGCATGCGTTCACTGAAGAGGAGAAGAATAAATACAAAACCATTGAACAGTTGCACAGCGTTTATGTGGAGTGCGCTCAACAACAGAACCAAATCGAAGAACTCAAACAACAGGTCTCTCATCTGAACCGTGAGATCGCAGACAAAGACAATGAGTTATGGTTTTACAAATTGAAAGTCGAGGACTGTTTGCATAGTTGTGGTCAAAATATCAGACATTCTTTGGATTCTCAGAGAGAATCGATTTATGTCAACAAAACCGCTTCAGATATTCCCGAATATTCTTTTAGTGTCAATGAAGACGAGTCCGAACACATTTACAGCGACTTCAATGATGTCAATCAACTCAAGAGTTGGGACCAATGCTCAGAATATGAGAGTCTTTCAAACATTTCAGAGCCATCTCCAGAACCAGAAGTCGTTTCTCAAACCGAAGCCGAAGCGACTGAAGAGAAACGAATTGAGAATATTTTGTAAGGATTTAAGTCTTATATCTCTTATAACTCTTAAATTCTAATTTTGTTCCAAAGTTTTTACAGATTCGTTCACTTTTTGATGCTTTTCATCGTTAAGATTCCAATCAAAACCATTTTGTTTATTGTTGTCATCACTCTATCGACAAAAATATTATTCGGTTCAGTATTAGAGACAAGACTTCCGGCCTATACTTCTTGGGAGGAAATCATATATAGAATGCTTTCCCCGTATTTAACAAAAGTTAAAGTCAGTAAAACTCAATGAGTTATCAAAACTACTTATCATTTGAATTATTTCCCCAAAAAATTCTGTGATTTTAATCCATTTAAATAAATACTAAATCGCAAAGAATTCCTAATCAAACCTATTATCGAATGTTAATTACATTCAATTTTTGACTCAACTGTCCGTTCATTTCGTTTTAAATTATTTGTGATTTTAATTGAATTTTTATGTTTTGAAAGACTAATCAAACGCCAAAAAGTGTTACGTTTTTGAAAAAAATTTATTAATAAAGTATTTAAATCGAAATATCGTTTCCGGAATATTATTAATGAAAAACGAGAAAAATATAATTCACTTCAAAATAATAGAAAACTTTTGAAAACTAACAAAACAATTGAAAAATCTATAACTAAAGTAGTTTTTCATGTAATTGATGGTAATCTAAGTCAATTTGTTTGGCGTATAACTTATTCTGGTTATCGATTATCTCAAACATCTCTGGTGGCGATGGTATGCGACCAGTGGTCAGTTTAGACCAAACGGGAACGTCTGAACACAAGATTACAGTTAGACATCAGGACAGAGGGCTCGGAAAGCATACCGTTGTAGAAGATCTCAAAGGCCCCGCTCGACATCAGCTGACTCTCGAGAGTGTTGCTCAGGAAGAATAACATCAGACAGGCGTACATCTGAAGAGGAATTACATATCAGTCAAACCAATGGTTATTTGCGGTCAGACCTTGTGCTGAGTCATCCAAAGCCAGACCCGCGGGGTATTGACTCCTAAGTGAGTGAATGGATTGATATTTGAGATGAGAAGAGCCATAAGAGTGAGCTTAAGAATGGAGATCAATTGGACGACTTTGTTTCGACCCATTCCTGGCGTATAATTATCTCCGACTATATTCAGGTCCGGAAACCGTTCTCTGATTAGAGTCGAGTACTCATCAAAAGCTCTTCGATAACCACAAGAATAGCAATAAAGGATCTTAAGAGTTGGTCCATTGGTCTGTGTCTTCAATGTCATCGACGGGATCTCCTTCTTGACCGGCATATCATCTTCGGTCGCGTCGGCGCCACTGTTCTGTTGCCATCCCAAGAGTAGGTCCCGAGTCGTGAATCCGATGAATATAAGGAAAATAATCATAAATACATTGTTTTCCATCGCAACGAAGAAGTGGTCGCAATGACTAATTCGGCTCAAGAGGTCTCGATTGGTCTCAACTGGTCTCAAGTGATCGCTGTCCGGACTGACCCGAGTCTGCGGTATATCTCAAACGCAAAGACCGATTTGTGACCAATCAATGATCGCAATGAAGATCTGAATAACACTTGACATCAATCTATTGATCACTACTTCTGCAGACCTTTGACTAAACTTCTCAATGAAACTCATTCACAGAGTCTGAACGCAAACCGTACGCAAGAGTGGAGAGTATTAACCAATAGGAGCTCAGGAGAGTGTTTGTAGTGTCGGGGGTGTAGCTCAGATGGTAGAGCGCTCGCTTAGCATGCGAGAGGTACGGGGATCGATGCCCCGCTCCTCCACTTCTTTTTCGCTCTAACCTATTCACTTTTACCATGATAACTTATTGATAACTTGCATTGCAATTGACTGACCACTAGTTCATTGCACTTAACATAACACTAATCAACGATTTGTTACTTCAAATAGACTTAAATCCGATTCAACACATATTTAGTACTTTGAGAGCGAATCAGATGTCACTCAAAGAGTCAGACATTTGTTCATTGATTTGAATGACTTATCGACAAAACAAAACATCTTTTGTCGTCAATGAGTGACCGCCGATGACCACAACCGATGACCACAACCGATGACCACAACTGTCCGAAGCCATGACTCACTCCGAGCACATCCGCTGCTGACCTAACACTAGACTGTTGTCAATCAATTGAACGGTAAATCAAATTAATCTGTTTTGAAGTCTATTTGATAACAGATTTATGACAACACTTATAGATATATCACTATATCTGAAGATAAAGTTGTAAATCACCATTAGATCAGTTGTTTTTACATTTCAAAGACATTTGTAAGTAATATTGAATACAATTAGTGATGATATTGATTACCATTGATAACAAGACTCAATCAAAATGTCATATTTGAACCAAACCTTTAAACTTAAACCATAAGTGAAGAGATAATTGAAATCAATGGTGATTTGCAATGAGTTTAGCCATTAGTTTATTAATCAAACTTTGATTGCTTACTATCGACAAAAGCAATGATAACATAATCGATGATATCATGGCTTCGATAATGATTACCGAAGTGTTGACATTACAGTGAGAGCCGGACAGTGAGGACCGATGTGTTGTCGGTCGTCCTAAGACGCGATGCCGGGTCTGATAATATTCAAGAGGCGATGGTCTGTGGGTTCGGACGATTTGGTTGTTCCGGCTTTTATTCTACTCATAATTCATTTAATATGGTATTAATGATTGGCAATGATTTGTATTGATTCTTATCCATCGATGGTTCTTATTATGACTAAAGGCTAATAATATTGTCGCTGTCCTTTGGTTTTCGGGACTTCGAGCGCCACAAATGTCCAGTACTCTACTGGTATATCCTCGGCTATATTATAATTCTTATCGGGTGTGTTATGGTCGAGGCATTCATAGTATGGCTATCGCTCAGGGGATCAATAGTTAACACTTCTCCTCGAAGTCCCATAAAGTACTTACTTTACATCAGATTCGGTAATGATTTGACACTTGTTGTGGTCTTCGGTTAAACTAAATGATAATACTTAGGGATAATTATCGTCGAAGTGTTTTGGATGGTTATAACGTTCGAACGATTTCGACAACTATTCGAGAAACAGTCCAAATGTACAAAGGGTTTCATTCCCGATACCCTCATGGGAATGACATTCTGCAACCTATTGGTCATCGCTATTGTCTTTATCATCATTTGGTGTACTTACGACTCGGCCGGTCGGTCATGGGTTAAGATGAAGATGTATCAGAACAGCCTCAAAGAGGGTCAGTCGAAGTTCAGATACCGTCGCTCTGCCAACAGTCAGAGGAATTGGAGGCATCGGTCAGTCGTTTAGTTGTTTTAGTCTTCGATCAAAATATTGAACGAATTTATATTATATTCAGAATCGCTGTTCGAGAATATCAGGACAGTTGGGACAGAAGGTGTCGAATGCTCTTCTGTTGTGTCGGCACTTCTGATCGCCAACAGGTTTGTCACCATATCTGCCGAACTCATCATTAATTCTCTTTCTTCTGAAGAATTCATTCACAGAAATAGCAAAATTATTGTCTGAGTTCTTCAGGGATTTAGATGTCGTGCCTTCAGATGTGATCGCAGGACTGATACTCTTGCGTCGGAACCAAAGACTTGAGCGCAAAGTTGTTATCGAAAACAAAACCAAAGACACGTTTCAGTTCCTGTCGGGCGTTGCGGTCACTTCTAATACTAAATTCCTTGACGTCACTCATCCGGTGGTCGCCGAAGAGATCCGAACTTTGATACACTTTTTGCACTACGGATTAGCGGTCTATGGATGGCCAATCTTCATGATGATGAACAGCGCCACCGGCTGTTGTCATCTGATCCCAAAAATGAAATGCTGTGCGAATGGGGTCTTCTGTTGTTGTTTCGGCTCTAAGACCGAGACTTCTGTAGTACTCGAAGACAACTGTTGTCAATGCAATTACGCTGCGCTCAAGAATATGTGCCAAACACATGACTATGAGATGATTTACGCCACATATCACGTGGCCATAGGAGAGCCGCCGTTCTTTGTGGCGCTCGACTATGAGAAGAAGTCTATTGTGATTAGCGTCAGAGGAACTCTTTCTTTACATGACATCATCACAGATCTGAACGCCGAGGGAGAACTATTGCCAACAGATCCCGTTCACGAAGACTGGTTGGCCCACAAAGGGATGGTCGAAGCGGCCGTTTATATCCGCGATAAGTTGAAGTCTGAAGACATACTAAACAAAGCTCTTAATTATGATCCCGAAAGAGGAACCCAAACCTTCCAAATAGTATTAGTCGGCCACTCATTAGGTGCCGGAACGGCAGCTATACTTTCAATTTTGCTCAAACAAGAACATCCAGATCTAGTCTGTTTCGCATTCGCTCCGCCGGGAGGTCTTCTTAGCCAACCGGCACTCGAATACACCAAAGACTTCATTATATCTGTAGTATTAGGCAAAGACGTTGTGCCGAGACTTGGTTTACATCAAATGGAAACCTTGCGATTCGATCTAATCAATGCCATTAAGCAATGCACTGAACCCAAGTGGAAGATCATCAGCGGAAGCGCTCTTTGTTGCTGTCCTGGCAGTGACGGCTCGACCGCCATTGACTGCAACCATATTTCCAGTTCTAACAAAGAACTCTCTTCTCATCCGATCGATGACTCGATCGCTCTGACAGTCCATTCCCCTCTTTACCCGCCCGGACGTATTGTCCACTTGGTTAGGAACCACCCGAAGAAGTCTGAGTAAGTCATATAATTGTCTGCTAATAGTCTATTATCTCTGTATTCTCTTTATCGCTGCTCTAAGTATCAAATATGAGTCCAAATGGAGGTATAATTAAGGCTTTTCTTGCTTTTGATTAAAACATTTTTTCATTTTTACTAATCCATTGAATTACAGACAAATAGTGGGCAAAAAGGAACCGGTATTTCAAGCGATTTGGGCCGACAATACAAACTTCAATCAGATCCTCATCTCTCCGGTCATGATTCAGGACCACATGCCCGACAAGATGTTGGAGGCATTGGAGAACCTCTTGGTTCATACGGGTCCGGCCAAACCTCAACGTAAAGCTCTAAATAAGCAGAACATCAGTCCTCCGAAGAAACCACTTCTGGATGACTGTCGACCCAAACCTCAGTACTCATCGGAAATCGGGTTTTCAAACAAAGTTCGTTTAGAGACCAGTTTCACAGATTCTCCACTCATCGCCCAAAATGCACAAAACAATAAACGCCTCAACAGTCGGTCCCTCCGACCGAATAAACTGCAGACCGACCCGACAAAAGTTGATCTCATGCGCGATGATTGGATGGGAGCGGCACCTCTGGCCTCACCCGAAACCATGAGTGACATTTCGAGTATTTCATCGCGAAGTAATGGCGTCAGAACCAGTTGGGCAGCACTTCCCGTCTTTACCATCAATGAAAAACAATATTCCGACCAAAAGGTCGTGTGTTTGCAACCAATGCCAGACAACGAGCAACTATTCCATGACATAAAGACAACTAACGAAGAACCGGTCGCTCACACCAATGATGTGCTTAATATACCTCTTCCGGAGAATGATATCCATATCGATAGTAATATCAATTCTAACCAAGTCTTGAATAAGTCTTTCAATGATAATCGAAAAGCACTTAATTTGAATATCACTTCGATTAACAACAATAAGAGTAATACCAATGAAAGCCATGAGTTATTCGGCTTTTTGGAAGTGAAGGACGAGAACTATAACAACCCGTCCTCTAATTCCTCCGATAATAATGTCCAAGAATTCAATTCGAGTGAACTGATTGACTCTCGATGTGAATCAAACATCGAAAACGAGTCTTTGCCAGCACTCCATCGCTTCTCATCGGACACTGATTTGAGTAACACTTTGGAAGCAAAGCCTCAGCCGTTGAGAAGAAGTCACGAAGAGATCCATTTAAACAATTTGGATGATTCTTCCGATGTTTTCGAAGTGGGCGCTATCACTAACGGTGAAGCCCAGGGCAGTGATTCGGGACAACTATCGCCCACTTTGCAAATGCTCTTCCATAAGCTGTTGACCATTGAATCGCCGACAACCGAATCAACTGCTAATCAGTCGAACACCGATTCGGACCTCAACTCAAATCAAATTTCTAGTCATTTTTCTGGTAATCAGTTCTAAGTTTTGATAATTAACGCAAATTAATAATCATATTTCGAATACATTTAAGAGTTTTGCCATTTTTTGTCTTTCATTTTAACTCATTTAGGAATTATTTACTTTTTCCTCTTGTAATCACATTTTAGACTGAATTATGTCTTATTTTAATGTAATCTTAAATATGTTTTTGTGATTTTGTCAATGATTTGTAATTTTCTGTAATATTTATTACATTTTAAGCTAACTTAAAGTCTAAGCAGTTTTTTACTGAACCTTTTGTTTGCAGTGAAATCCGATCGACGATTAAATACTGAAATACTTTTGATTAGTGACTGATTGTGAAAATAAATGTCAATTTTAGTCAATATTTAGTCGATTAATGCCTTTTATGTGATATAATTATAAAAAGGCATTGATTTTAAGTTAAAATTTTACACAAAAATTAGATTTAATATTAAAACTAACCATAACTTTGTGTCTAATCAAGTGATGAAAAACACTTAATTCTATTTATTATTCATTTAAAGACTCAATAAAATGCTATTTTCAATGTAATAATGCCTTTCCGTTGACATCGAGAAAAGTTTTGTTGTGATCGAGTGTTGCCCCGGGAGAGCACAGGGAGAGGGAATAGAGAGAGCACAGGAGAGCATAGGGAGAGAGAGAGCGAGAGAGAGAGAGCAGAGCCACTGCCCGATCGATGCCCTCCCCTATGGATGGCCACAGATTTAGTCTCTCACTGGAGATAACAATCGATGGAATCAATCATTTGTCCTAATATTGTCTTTTGTGGTCTCTTATGGCTGAAGTCTATGTTTTCGGCCAATTATTAAGTGGCAAACGATTCGGAAGACAATCACTGTTTTGCAAGTGGAAACTCCACTCCGGTATGTCTAACAGTCTGTCCACCCGTCAAATGAAATATTGAATTCTCTGCACATAATTGTCTTTCTTTGAGACCTTTTGGATAATATCTGAGAACTTCTGGCAATAATAGCAGTCATTAGTTATCCCAAGAGATCTAATATTAGATCACAATTTGTCTTCACTTTTATATTCTATTCAATCGATAGGAACCAATTGGAAAGTGATTGAAGGCTTAACTGAGGGCCAGACCCAAGTGGACGAACCCGAGGCTAACGAAACCACTTATTGGTGTCATCCGATTGATCTTCACTTCGTTACAAAAGGAATTCAAGGTTTGTCTCTTCATAACAGTAACTCTTATCTTGTTATGAACCATAAGTTATTCTTGAGATAATCAATATTAAGATTATTTATTTCTAAGGTTGGCCTAAGTTAGAGGTGCAGGTCTGGCACCAGGACTTCTTCGGCCGATGCAATATCTGTAGCTATGGTTTCCTTCATCTGCCCTCACAGTCGGGTTACCATCAGATAACTTGTCACACGTGGAGACCCATCGGTTCCATTGGGGATCAAATTTATCAACTTTTCACAGATCAAGGCTTAAAGTTGACAAACGAACAAATAGTTGTCCAAAACGAGAATCGGTCCCGACTTCAGACTCAAGCCGTCGGTGAAGTAAATCTCGAACTCTATGTTGTGCTCAAGAATTTTGAGATTTACGGAATCGAAACCTAAACAAAATGCTTAAAAAACTGTTGACTTTTATTTCATTTTTATTGGTTTTGCTTTTGATTGAGAGCCAGGATTTGAATTTCACGAACTCAACAGAATTGGCATCAAATGAGACCAACATTACTAACACAACCGAACCGACGACCGAAGAACCACTGACTACACCAATCAGTCCAACCGAATCGCCTGAAGACCAACCCTTCAGACATTACATCCATTATAACGATGAATACTGTATTTGCGATCTTCGGGTGAACTGGTGTGACATCAACTGCTGCTGTGATAACGATTGCAGCGAATCAGAGAAGTCTTCGTTCGGCGAATGTATTGAAACGCGGAAACAAATATATGACTCGAGATATTGTAAGAATCAGAATATCGTTTATATCAATAACACAGAGACTAAAGTCGAGGTCACATCAAATGGTCTGTTTTGCATCGTTTGGGATAATACTGGAGAAAGACATTTGTTTGATGACCCGAAGCCCATCACTGATCCGAACAAACTCTTCAAAATAACGGCTCAACACAACTATAAGTGGAATCTCAAGAACATCAGAAGAGATGTCAAATCGATTGAATCGCAAACATCTAAACAAAACTGGAAAATGAAATCTGGAAAAAGTATTTTGATATCGAGGGAATCCAATGAGAGTCAAGTGGAGTCTCGTTGGCAATTGTCTTCAGCCGGGGTGACCAAAGTGGTGGCCAATTGCAACACCTTCTCTGAAGTCCAATATCTCATCGATTTTCACTCTTCTTGTTATCGATTGGTTCGGAATGTGAGCCAACACTGTCTGAAGAATGAATATCTTAACCCAAATTATTATAAATCTTTTAGTTTTGTTTCGAAGAACTTCTCGAATCAAAGCGATACCAAAAAGGTTTATATAAATATCACTTCAGAGTCTGAAATCAAATCACCGTTTTATGACTCGAAGAATAAAATTTGTCGAAAAGTGGTTCAATCGGTTCACTACATCCTTCGGCACAACGGATCAAATGGTATTCTTGAGGCCGAAGTCACTTTAGGAACAATTGATCTCAAAGACACCACAAAATGGGTTAAACAATCATTTGAAGTGACTTTTCTCTGGTATAATAAGTCTTCAGGTCTTGAGTTGAGTGGAAATCCTGGTTATATCGTCGGTAAACCTATTTTGGCCGCCTTTCAGACCAAAGACATGAATTTTAGCCGAAGTGCGACCGGATATGAGATTTTGGCTCAAAGTAATGGCTTTTGTGATAATATCATCAAAAAGTCAATTGAATTCGGGATCAATTGGAGATCCGGTTGTCTTCTTTGGATTAGTAATACAAATGAAGATAATTTGTGTGAATCTATCCAAAGAACTATTTGGAAGGTATTAGAGCCTAAGAACCACATCGATATGATCGGAGTCTTCGGCAACTCTTCAGTAGAAATTACATCCGATTGGATCAGAATCTTAGACTTAGACAATACGAGCATCGATTCCTTGAGCGAAGACAACTGTTCTAATATAGTGACCGGTGTTTCTCTCAATTTGTATTACGTAATGACCGGAACTACAGTCCAACCCCAGCACAAGATTGTGGGCGCGGTTAAGAAGTTCCGAACACAAAATGACGTTCGCGTCAAATGTTTGACCAATTCTATCGAATGCGAAGACCTATTCGTAGAGTTGAGTTCTTCCGTCACATTCCTGGACATTACGAGACCCGCGCGACCCGATTACGCGCCTCCGGTCACCTTTAAGATACAATTACCCGCAGACTTCTTCTACCCGTTCCTTACCAGTGATTCTTGTGGTATAGAGAAAAACAAAATATTCTTTTTCGTCTACTTTTTGGTCTATTCTCTAACCAAATATCATATCATTTCCATCTCATAATTGCAATGATTGTCTCAATAGATATCACTTTGATTTGAATCTTCAGACAAATTGTCTGATCTCTAACATTAACCTCAAACTTCTTTTACAATTTGGTATTCGAGATCGTATTTGAAATAATGACATATTATATAATCCAATATTTATTTTTAACGTCAAAACCACTGATGTATTAAAACTCTTATTAATATTTAATTAAAATCTGTAATAAAAGCGAATAAAATGAGTCGAAATGCAAAACAAGTTTTACGGATCAGTCGTTAAATCCGTGGAAACCGTTGTTTTTCCAAAACAAAACTGTTTGTCGAAAAACGACTAACTCTTTGATTATTAAATCACAACTCGTTTTGAGAGCTTTGGGTCGACTCGTGTTTGGAAAATGGATTTTTTAGTTGTGATCGCGAGAGTGTCCCACAAAAAGATAATCGTTTTCTTGGTCTTGTGTCACATCGGACTGTCTATCGCTTCTCATCATAATAATGGTAATCCTTATATACAATGGGTTTGTGTTCGCATATCAAAAGTTGCGAACTTCTGTTCCATCTTTCATATGAGAAAATTATTCTTTAAAAAATAGTTTATTTCGTATTGTCTTTCATTGTCTTTTATATTGTCTTTGGAGTCAATAATTCTAATGATATATTCATTTCAGAAAAGTGTTGGCAAACTTGTGTTAACGGCAATTGCGATCCAATCGGTCGGTGTGTGTGCGACCACTGCTGGGACGGACCGGTTTGTGACCGATTCGGTAATATTTAATCGATTTTTTATTAGAAGAAACTAAATATAATTTATATCTCAATGTCATTCAAATATATCGTCAGATCTACTGATTTGTTATTCAGTCAATCACTGAACTGAATCCCAACTATTTGTTAAGCGATTAATATTTAATAGCTTTTAATTAATCGAATGTTTATTAATAATTCAGTCGATAGATATTCGCCAGAGTTTGACGTAAGCGAGAAAAGAATCTATGTTAAGGTCGATGCGGATCCGGTCAAACCAATCTTCGTGGCCACCGCTCACGACTTGGATCTGGATTTGACGTGCGCTCAAAAATCAAAGAATTGTATTTGCGGTCAAATTGTATATGAATTGAGAAATAATTCCGATCGGAAATGGTTTGACATTAACTCTAAGACCGGAGAATTGTATCTCAAGGAAGGGAACAGACATTTGAATGAAGGCAGATATGTAGCCATCATTATAGCGAAGTCACCGGACATCAGGTCTAAGAGCGCGGAATCGGAACTGCATTTAACGGTTGTAATTCAGAACTCATTGAATCGGATCAAAAGGGAAACAACTGATGAGTCTATAATGAGGACAAACAAAGAACCCATTGGTCGACAAATAACTAACTTTCAGACCACATTCAATTTGCGGACACTCTCCGGAGACCCGAACTCCTTAACAATTGGCAATACTATTCAGTACCGATTGGACGTGTCTTTGCCGCGAACGAGTGGACTCGACTTATTGTTCGAGATCTACACCAAAGATATTCTTAATGACAACGTATGGCCGGCCCTCACCTTATATAACATTTCAGTGAGCAGTAGAGTCGCCGGAATCGGCTTTTTGACTGCTGGAGGACCGCCCAAACCCAAGATGTTCTTGAATAAAGGAAATTCTAATGTGGTAAATATATTTTATTGATTGATTACTTTTCAATTATTGATATATTAAACCATTAACTGAATGATATAATTCTTCAAAGTATGATCGCGTTATTCTTGACTTCGGAACCGTTGCCAACAATGGCGCCGACGGTAACAAGTTTTCGATCTTCTTTTCCATTGCTTTGGTCAGAAAAGCCAATATGACTGCCGGAAGTAAACACTTTGTGACAATTGGTGCCGAATATAATCAGGGATCTTATGTATGGGTCGGCGTATCTCAAGTGAACGCAGAAATTATTCCTCCGGTAAGACAATTGACGATTTGATCAGATCTTCAAAGATTACCATTTGTTAGATCGAAGACTTGAGATTAGCTGAGGTTGAAGTGAAAGGCAGTCAAACCATACCTCTGGACAGTGGAGTCATCTTCACTGCTGAGGCAATGCTTGAGTTCCGATCGGATGACGTGGTATTCGAGATATGGGGTCCGACACATGCCTACGAACCCGAGAATGTGATCGCAATGGGACAGATCGGGATCACTCACTTCGGAGGCAATTACCCGACAGTTCCGAATCAACCGCAACATTATGTGACCAAACGGGTCGAAAGTCAGTCCCGGCTATCATTTCAAAAGGCGATTCTCGACATGGGATTAATCACTAATATCGGTGAAAAAGTTGGCCGACCGTCGGCTTTCGGTGACAATAAACTCATCTTTTCGTTTGTCGTTTACGCCATTAATTATGAAGAAAATGTGGGCAAAACAGCGCCCATTAATATGCAATTATCGATCGGTAATAAAACAGTTTGGACTCAAAGGCTTGACCTCAAGATCTCAGAGCGAAAACACGAGAAATCGATCGGAAGAATGTTGACCTCGAATGCAGAATATTCTCCTATCAATGGATATCAGGGAAGTCTCACTACTCTTACAGTTTTCACAGAGTTTAGTGAATCAAATGCTTTCATTGACTACTCTGTGGCGGTAGAAGTGCCCACATCACGGAAACGACCCCTTTTGGAGGCCTGTTCGGCAAAACTGGCCAAAGAACTGACCGGGTTCAACATCCCTTACGTTGAGTCCAAACAGTTGGAGCCGACGGTTGAGGGCAATCAATATGTCTTCAACTTCGGACGAATTCAAATGTTGAAACAGAGGTCGCCATCAAAGAAAGGGGAGAACTCTTTGGTCACTCAAATAACTCTTAAGATTGCTTTTCACGAGGAAAACATCGAAGGTATTAGTAATTGACTCTCGGTTTCCACTTTCGGGTCATTTAATTAGAAAATTTTAATTTTAGGTAAAAGTCTATCAGTGATAGTGAAAGTCGTGAGCGGAGCCAAAAGTATTAAAGTAAACACCGAAGAAATTAAGATAATTGCAGAGAAAAGTTCTGATCCTCCAGAGGTTGGTGTGACCCGAGCTGTTCCATGGAATGAACTCTTTGTTGACGGAACTATATCTGTCAATATTGATATGCAATTGCCGATCAGTGCCGCTTACGAAGACGTCAAACTCGAAGTTCATGGCAATAATGGCACGCCTCTGGCCTTACCAGAGATGAGGATTTGTAGATTTGAAGTCACAAAAGTCGGTCCTTCGATGCCGTGTCTGTGTGTCGGCAGACATACTATCAATAAAAACAAAGTTTCTTACGAAAGGCTGACCAACAAAAACACTACTTTTAATGATCACTCGATCATTAGTTTGGGAGACCTTTCAGTAGAGCAGAGACCGTCCTCTGAGACCGACCGTCGATTTAATCTCAATTTCGTGGCCACTCTTCTGGACGGCACAAACTTCCAGTCTGGATCTGATTATCCATTCTATATGAGTCTATCGATCGGACAGAGCCTGATCTGGTCCGACAATATTACTTTCCCAATGCAATCGGAAGTCCCGCCGGACCTGCCATCCGATAAATTTCCGAAATTGGTCTCACAGATGAAAAACGAAGCACCGATTATCCCCGGATTCACTACCGAAGCTGTTATCAGATTAGAAGTCCCGCCGCAAACGATCACTAACTACTCGTTAGAAGTGGTGACTTTGGACGAAGAAGTGTCCATTTGTGGTCTATGGATAACCCATGTGGGACACAATATGCCCTGTCTCAATTCAGACACCAAAGCCGAATATGAAATCAGAAGAATAGGCGAGAACAACAAAGCCGTGATGAGCTTCGATATAGTGGCCAATACGGGACCCAATTATCTCTTATCGCCTAAAGAAGAGACTTTTGCCAACACTATTGAGTTCATGGCTATGGTTAGAGTAAAGGAAACCACAAAAGAAAACAAATTCATTACAATTTTGACAAAATATGGACAAAACTCACTAACGATTAGGAATAAACTCGAAATACCGATCGCAAAAACTTCGATCAAATCCTTCAAAGACTTCAAAATTCCCAAAGTATTCACTTTCGACTCAAGCGATGGGTCAAGAATTGCAGGAATAGGTTCTTCAGCTCTGCTTACTTTCCAAATAGAAATGGATGGTAACAGTCAGGCACCGATTCGGACCGAACTCATCAATGGAAGAGGTTTTCATATCTGTGACGCCGGAGTCATCCAAATCGGATCCAATTATCCATGTTTTTCACCTTTCGATCTGAAGAAAAGTGATTCGGTTTTCAATTTAGGAATGATTTGCAATACATTCCTCGACAAAGAGGACGCCGAACAGAACAGAATCGCTTTGGGGGTCGCCATCAGGTTTGATGATAACCTCAAAGAAGGCCAGACTTTGAAAATTGCCGGACAGGGCTTTGTTGGCAACTCTTCGCTCGGAAAGAAACAAAATCTGGATTTTGTGGTCAGCCGTCACATCGAACACAAGTTGTCCAAAGATATTAGCCCTAAGATAGCGCCGCAAAGTGTCACTCCTTTTATGGCAAAAATTAGAGATCAGGTTTGGATTGCATTCAATCTTACAATTCCTCCGCAATCGACGGTCAAAGTTAGAGTCGAAGCCAAGGGCGCGGATGAAGATAATCGGGCCATCATTACAGTGCATGGTTTGAGGATCACTTCGGGTGGTTCTAACATCGCCTGTCCATTAGCCAACTCTAACCCTGAGCTCAAGTTTGAGTCGAGTATAGGTAACACTCAGGACAATGTTGTGAGCGCTGACTTGGGATATATTTCCAACTGGGGTTTCACTCATGCCTTCGGAAACGCCAATCCGGGTGACGATGACATCACGATTGAAGTGTTGGCCCAATTCACTGACCATCCGATGACAGACGAGAACACCGACCATACCATCAAAATGACGGCTTCTTTTGGTAATGATTCCGATTCTCATTCCATAAGTGCCGCAAAATATATGCGAGTCTTAAGAACACATTCCGAACGGCCTATCATTGAAACGGAAATACTTATAAACAACTCAACAGTTTATGACCGAAACCAAGTGATTTCGGCCACCGCTCTGATCAGACACTCGAACCTATCGACCGGAGAGCCGGCCAACCCTTCTCTTAGACTCTTCCTTCCGCCATATCTTCGGTTCGGAAGAATCATTTCCTCGAATACTAGGGAACAACCGATTGTTCAAAACAACACAATTGGCTCGAATATAGATATTGTGGTAAGAAATTGAATTCAATTCTTTATTTCATCTAAAATTCTTGTAAAGGAATCCTCAATAATAGGTTCGATCGAATCGATATTCAGATTCTAATTATATAAAAACCGTTGATTAGCTTCGAAGGAGTACTTAATGGGAAAACTTCTATAGATTTAAAACACTAATACATGTATTGAATCCGTCGTATACACTATCCCGAAACCCATTTCCCCGAAAGTCATTAGCCCTATATTAATCATGAAATTAATAATTTTCATGAAAATGATAATTCACTTAACTATAGGTCGAAAGTTAGTTAGAAATGAATGAAAAAGTAATTCATGAAATTTAAATGTCATTTATGATCACTGATTACCATGATATAAACATTTCGGGCTAACGGGTTTCGGGCTAGTGTAATGGACCCTGGAGTGTATTGACTACAAAGAGTTACCATTCAATGGAAACTCCTTTAAATAGCTGTTAGACTAGGGCTCAGGGATTAGTGGATTTCCAATGACAATGGATTTGAAAGGAATTTCTAGCGTTTCATAAAAGGTTTTCTGAGTTGTTTAGATGTGATTACAAACTGTTCAGTAATACTTCAGTATTTCCTCTTTCAATACATTGATTTAATTACGAGAAACTAATCGTTAATTTCTTCTTCAGCTTCAATGGATTCTCTTTCCCGACGTGTTTGAGATAAACTTCACTCTAGTGGTAGACCCGGACAACCAGCGCGGGTACGGCAAGAACGAGACCAAAGTGACCACTCCTTATAGGCTGATCTGTGAGCACTTCCGAGTGTCGATATCATCGAAGTTTCCGTGCAGTCCTCTCAATGTGTTTGCCATCAAAGCCAAGAGTTCTGGTAATCAATCGATAAATTGATTTGAAATGCAATAAAATTTATAATTGATTTAGTGTTGGCTTTCAGTCAGACTTGGCTTTAGATATAAGAAGTTTTGACTTATTTTTTAACAAAAAAAGAGAATCTTTTGTAACGATTGGAGACGTTTTGCGACAATAACTCATTGGCAGTCACTTTCCTAACCATTAATTTTTATATTTATTATTTAGTCATAAATATTGATCACAAAAATCACGAAATATCACAATAATTTCATTTAAAGATTTATGGCTTTAAATATCAAAAGTATTCTTCGCTTTTATATTACAGACGACTTATATTTTATTCATTAATTTATCTTTTATTATGACTTTTGTGGCGAAGAGTGCGACAAACCATTAGGAATGGCCAACGGAATGATCAAAGACTGTCAGATAAGCGCCTCTTCGGCGGTCAGCGCTAACTATGCGCCACATTTAGCCCGATATAACTCAGCCAACTACTGGGCGCCGGCTCTCAAGTTCTGGTCCGACCGTCAATACCTGCAAATAGACTTCTTGAGGAAGACAAGAGTGACCAAAGTCGCGGTTCAGGCTCTGAGAGGCACTCGAAAAGTGATGGCTTATAGTTTGATGGCCAGCGATAACAATAAAATCTGGATTAATGTCAATAACGTCTCGTATTTGAGTTATACCGACGGCTCAGCACAAGATGTGATTCGACGGCCACAAGAATATCGTTACTATAGGTTCATCATTGAAGAGGCTTCAGATGGTGTCCGCGAAAACGATCAATACATTGGAGTCAGACTCGAATTGTTTGGATGTTATTTCGATTCTGACGAGACTTTCAGTAATTGGAAATTTGATCATTTAATTGAATTTTTCGACTAATTGTCGAATATTTATCTTCAGATACGACGTGTGATCTCAGCCACAGTCCCAGTACTTGGTATTCAGACGCCAACGATCGACCCAATCGCCACTTTTCTGCCGATCCCTTCTATAATGTCATTTATTTCTGTGATTCGTCATCTGATATGAAGTAAATTCCAATTTAATAACAATTGAATGTAATCTAAATCCGTTCGGTCTGATAGTCAACAGGTCTGCTATTTTTCGAACTCTCTCGGAAGTACTTGGAATATAATCGGCCGATCAATTGACACAATCGAAGGATACGAACTGTCGAGTGGAAAGGTGTTTGCGGTCGACTACAAGAGACCGGCATATCTTAGTAGCAGAGATGGCATTCGGTGGACACCCGAGTCTATGGAGACGTTCAACCAAACCGTATCGCATCCCAAGTTTCAACACAAAGTGGTTGTTCCGGCTCTACATAAGGAAGGCATGAGGAGAATGGGCTTAAAAGTTGGCAATTGGAAAGGTTCGGACCCTTTGCTGTTGTTTTACTTTACATTTATCTCAACTCTATGTCTACTTTCCTAACAGCTCTTTACGACGGCCTTTACTTCGAGGACAGTAATGTCGCGAAAGCCTATTGGAGTAAATGTTGCAAAATGTGAATCGAGTTTACGCTTCACTTAAGTAGATCTCAAATATAGCGAACACACGATTGCAAAATCTTTTCTTTTCTTCATTCATATTATTTCCCACTATTACTCAAATTATTACTAAATTTATTTTATAGTTTCCTATTCTGAGAATAATATTCTCAAATTAAATGTTTAATCAAGTTATTTATTAGTTATGAAAGTTTACGAACGTTTCGATTGTGATATAATTCTAATTTAATTACAAGCACTCAATAAATAATTATTTGAATTTAAAAAATTTAGAATTAATTTGTCGTTAGAGTTACGAATGACTGGTTTCGGTCATTAAATGTATGTCTTTTAGTATGTCTTTGTCTCTAATGATTGTCATCCCTGTCCTCTAAATTGTCTTCACTTGTCTTATCATAAGTTATGAGTTATTCCTTTCGTTTCCACTTCTAATCAAATCTATTTCCTTCTCTTTATTCTCGAGATTTGCTTTGTCTTTATCTGAAGACCAATTAATAAATATTAATCAATAGAAGTTCGACAATCGAGTCATACCTCCCGTTCCTCCCGAAGCACTCAAATTTTTCTGTTTTTTCTTTTTCTTCTTGAAAGAGAACCTCTTTATTGAAAAACAGCCGCAATAAGACATTATGAGAACGAATACGAAGATCGCAATCGCGAAGAATATAAGAGCTCCCAAAGCGAAGGCCAATAAGTCCCAGAAGTGGAACTGAACTGAAGTTGTGTTCAGAGCCGAGTCGGGCTCAGCCGACATGGGATCAAATTGATAGGTCTGACGATCAAAACGATCTTAAGATAGCAACTGTTTTACTAACGGATCGGTTAATCGATTGATTTCAAGCAAACTATAAACTATTGACTCGAGAGTCGAGTTCGCGCTCACGAACTGAACACTAGTTTAAAAGTAAATCCACTAAAAAGTATCGCAAAAGTATCGCGCGATCACTATCTCTACCAAACTTTGATATTTTGTTGTTTGCCATCAAATTAAAAGATATATTGAAGAATGAAATGTCGAAAGAAAGCCATCCAAAGGAGCAAATCATTATTGACATGATCTCATTCATACCTACCCTACAGTGTACCTACACATTAAACTGTTTTTGCATCGATTAATTTCATTTGAAACCATATAAACTTAAATTAATTGTTTTTATTTATGTTTGAATGAAAAATAAGTTAATTTTAATTACATTAAGGTTTTTGAAGTAAGAAAATAAAGCGCTTTTTGGCGTCAATTCCTTTATTCGACAAAACATTTCATATTTTCTAAGATTACCTAATTTTATGATTTGAAGGTTTAAAATAAATGAAATGATTGAACATTTGGTAAGTAAACAAATTAATGAGGAAATTACAAAATTGAGTCAAATCAACATTACTTCGATCGTATTTATCGATTGTTTGAATAATTGATTTACTTTTGTTCGCAACTATCAGTCAAAAGGAACTCGAGCTTTGTTTTCAATTACATTACTGTAATTAATCAAAATTTGCTTCAAATCGAGAGAAGATTACTAGTAATGGAAGTCTCCATCAGTTCTGAACCATATCTCAGATAATGAATTGAAATTATCGTTAATATCGCTTACCTTCGAAAGGATTGAACTCAAGACCACTGATCGCACAGTCTCTGCAACAGAATAGCGAATCTCGACTCCAATCAGAGAATCAGTTTCGCCAACACTTTATTGAAATGAGATAATAATTGATATAAAGATCGGTTTTACTATTATTATTCTCATTATTATTATAATATATTTTCATATTTAATAATTGATTACTAGAATTAGTCGACCATTGGTTAAGTTTGACCTCAGAGTTAATCCATTGGAAAATAAAGAGAATAATACTTTGTTTTTCACTCCAATTGTGTAATCAATTTTGCAGTAATTAAGAAACTTCTTTATAAACTGAAAGCAAATGAAAACTAAAATAAATTTAAACTAATTAATAATAACTAATTATCTGATAAGATCTTCGTTGTTGTCGACCATTAGACTACTGATTATTATCTAATCATTTTAATGGAAAGCCTTCTCAACCCTTTGATATGGTGTGCAAACAAAGTGTGAATCAACTGAACAACCGATCGATTCCGTGAACACAATTTCAGATCAAATCTTCAGATTATCCAAACACTGATTGTTGCCGAGACTGTACTTAAGGCCAAACGGCGATCAAGTATTTAATGAAACGAAATTAAAATTAAAATATATTTACAATAAAAATCACTTTTGATTATCACATTCGCAAACATTTTCGAGACATGGTTTACATCGTAAACAATATTTGAGGTTTGGATGAAAATTATTTAACGTTCGGTAAAAATATTAATAAAGATTTTTTGAACAAATAATCAACGAATGGTTTCACACATGAGATAACGGAACCGTCAAAAAGTTGCCGCAATTGCTGTTCTTGTGGTTGGAATTATTGTTTTGAGTGGTGGGCGAAGAGCACAGAGAGGTTACCGTCAACATCGATGGCGAGTTACAGGCCTTCTTCGGCAGTTCCAAGAGGTTAGTGCACGATGACGAGTATCGCGGACGGGACTCTTCCCTCTCTTTGAAGCTCGGGTTCCGTCTGATGGATGACGAAGAGTGGTAACTAGTGTTGGAGTGGCGAACTGATCCGTTACTGTAAGCCGAACCCGAGCGGTATAGTTTGAACGAATTGGCGTTCCCTCCGCAGGTCGAGTACGTGAGATCGGGAATGTGGTCGTGGCTGAAACAGGGCAGACATCGGCCAAACGTGTCTTTGAAAGCTATTCGGAACTTCCTGGACATCAACTGATACAGAATCGGATTGATTGTGGCGCTCAAGTAATAGGTGACCCCAGATATATGGGTCAGAATCGTATAGACATTTATGATGAGAGGGGTCTGAAAGCTGTTCCGAACCATATTTACGGCCAAAACCCTCTGCGCGTGAAATGGAGAATAACAGAAGAAGAAGGATATGACGACCGCCACTGAAAATGAAACAAAAAGGCAAATACGATATGAAATATTGAGCTCAGATCACAACTTATATATCAAATCATTGGCCAAACGTTACTCAAGTGTTGTATAAAAGATAATTAATTGAATTCAGCGAAAGAGCTCTGAAACTCGTTTAGAGACTGAATCAAAATCTTTATGAGAAAACTGTTTTCCAACAAAACTATTGCTATTTTTTCTCTAAATATAGAGAACTTTATATCGAAATGATTTGAACGCTTTGTTAATACCTCGATATTTAATGAGCCATATATACCAAGCAATTAGCAGTTCCAGAGTCGAGACCACAAACATGTGATTATTATTTTAATCTAAACAATGGAAACAATATTTACCATTTGTTTCAATACAAAACTCATTAACTAAAAAAGAAATTCTTTAATCACAATATCAGAAAAACTGATTCAAATCCCTTCTCAAGAGATCACAAGTCGTCCCTATATTTACGCCTTTCAGCTCTTTCTCAGTCTTTCCGGGCTTTGTGTCTATCCTTTCATTTTTAGCAAAAAACAAATATCAGCCCAAATGTAACGAAGAAATAATAAGAAGGATTGAGAAATAGTATTGCGATCACTAAATACAAACTTAATAAATATTGTTTGTTCTCATATGTGATCGGATATGAGTGTAATTTTCATTAAATAAAGTGAAATAATAGGAGAGAAAGAAAGAAAAAGAGAGGATCGAAGAGGAGAGGGAGGAAAGGGAGCAAAGGAGAGACCTATTAGACGATTGTTGTGAAATGTATTTAAGTTAATGAAAAATAAGTTCACAAAAAGTTAGTGTATTTGAGACATATTTGGTCTGAGAGTCGGCTAATACTGAGACTGAGTCCCAATCGAAACATAAACTCTCGAACAGTGTCTGAGTCTCTCCTAATGTAAGCTTTGGTGCCATTTATTGTCGATTGCTTTTATCGGTGGTAAGCAGTGAACGAACGACCGAACACTACATTTGCAGCTATAGAATCACCTCATTTACTCTCAACAAAAGTATTAGGGATTTCCCATTTCATACATTTCTTTTACAGAATATTCTTTTGCGCCAGAATTTCAACGCAAAATAAGGTCTAAATCTTGTTATTAAAATGTTTTCGTAGTTTTCGGTTCAATCATTGGACAAGAATTGACATTTGGATTGTAATCCACACAAAAAATGCTTATCATTTGGAATGCAATACATTATGGACTCAAACCAAACGAAGGAGTTCTAGACTTTCGACAAAAGTCGTCATCAGATTTACTTTGACTTCAGAATTAAAGCATAAGAATGAAGAACAGAATATTCTGTGACTATAACGTTATGCAAATGACATGATTTGTGATGAATAATCAAAATTACTTTAATAACTGACGGTAAACAAGAAAAGTCAATATTAATTTTTACTACTTATGCGAACAAAATATGAAATTTTTGAATTAAATAAATAATAAGCAAAATCTAAAGTAGAGTTTGATATTGAGGGCCAAAGTTTTTATAAGTTCTGTCAATTTGTGTTGATTTAGATTTTCAAATCAATATCAGATCCAAAATGGAATCTCAAGACAAAACCTTTGTTCACGAATAGAGTTTTTGTTTCAGTAGTTTTGATATTTTTGTCATAATATCAAAAATATTTTGAGCGATAGATTTTGTGACATAAAGTGATTGATTGAATAAAATTATTTTCAAACAAAATAAACGAAAAAAGAATTTTAAACATTTGTCGAAACGGAATGAAAAGTAGAAAAAGCTCTATCTTTTCAATTGGTTAATTTCCCTTGATGGATTCCATCGATTCTATCATGGGCAATAGAATCTTGTAGAATACCAATGACACCGATTTCGTTAATTCATTCAATTTGTTTAAAGGGTTTATTAATGGATAAAAATAAGTCAAAATGACGTTTTCGGCCACCAATTGATAAATTTTGTCCAAAACTAATGATAAATTAGTCAATTGATAAAATTGATAACAACTGACACTATATTTATCAAAAAGGCTTTCATTTATCTCTAATAAAAGATTAATTTCTCTTTTCTCTTGCTTTTTTTAATTTTTAGTTTTTGTTTTAGTGTCCAATAAATGGTTCGAAA
This sequence comes from Liebstadia similis, assembly GCA_034689365.1. NCBI lineage: Eukaryota > Metazoa > Arthropoda > Arachnida > Sarcoptiformes > Liebstadiidae > Liebstadia > Liebstadia similis. Next base: position 2,304 of record JAQGAJ010000048.1, on the reverse strand, counting down.
GTCGACAATAAATGGCCAGAAATTAACGGTTCATCTCTTCGACGGTAATTAATTGTGCCTTTAATTCATTAGAAATAATCGATTGAACCACTAATTCAATTACCGCTAAGACATTGTATTCTGCTTTTAAACCGCATTAGAATAGAATCGAAACTCGATTTTAAGGCCGTGAAAGAGATGTTTTGGTGAAGGAATGGATAAACTCAATGAATACAGTGAGGGGTTTAGGGGGGAAAGCATTTTCGCTAACAATTGGATAATCAAAAACCTTTATTGTATTCTATACTGTTTATTGGTAGTTATTATGGTGTATTTACTCAATGAATATCCAATCTGGTATATCGCTAACCTTGCTAAATATCAAAACGGCTAAATCACTCAATTACTTGATCACTACATGGTTTGAGTGATTGAATGTTTGCTTTAAATTAGGAGTCAATTCAAAAACTGGTTAAATAGGAGTCCACCCAAAACCGATTGCCTGTAATTGACTTCTCATGGGTTTATTTTAATTACCAAACAAAAAATATTTGAAGAGACGATCGTAAATATTGGTAACAAATAGATATCCATTAGGAATATGTGGAGAAATTGGTTCGAGAAAGAGGTCTAAATGTCAGAGTATTCTAAACTAAATTAGATTTCAGTGAAATGTCTTCAGCGATGGCTTTCAAGACCTGAATGTTAGACAAAACAAATCACTTATATGTGGATAACATATCCATATTATACTTGACTGATGTGTCGAACGATCCGAGACTTTAAATGAGAATAGATTTATATACAAAACAAATGTGAAGTGAAATACAGAATCGATGCAAATGTGATGTGATTTTCACCAATTCATTCAAATCTAATGTTTTATCGCATGACTTATTCGACCACAAAATAAGAGAATATTTTTGTTTTGTTTTTATGTGATATTCATATATGACTTCAGACATACATAAGACTCAGAACATAAGAGACAAACGATATACTCGTTTTGCGACGAAAGACATCAAAATTGAAATGATTTTCAATGTCAGAGCAAATCCTATTTACGACCAATGCTTTAATTCAATTAAATCTCAAACTCAAGGATTGGTTGTGAGATAGGCATCCATTTGAAGACACAAATTGAAAGATCATGCGATAAATAATAGCCCTCGACATCAGATTCCGGTCCGGAATACAAGTGATTCACTCAATGAAAACAAATTGAATACATTATTACATAAAGTAATGGATTCAAGAAAAAACTTAATGAGCTTTTTGTGGCATAATTTGGTTGAAAGAGTCTCACTCTCAAAGACAATCCTCTGAAATAGAGTGATCGTGATATCATTGGATCACTTCTGGATCACAACGGGCTTTGTTTGCATACACTTATTGGAATCGACACAAAAGGTTTCAGAGGTTTTGCTCTAAACTCGACTAATCAATCAAAATAAGCGAAGTGTGGTATAAATGATAGTCAATGATGTGCTTCAGAGATACCGAAGACAATAAAAAATACTGAAAAAACCTATTATTGAACAAAACCTCAGAGGAATGACAAAGACATACATAAGTGTCAGAATCGGCTAAACTCTGATAACTTGATTATTCTGTGGGCTATGAATGTGTTTACCTGTGTTTCAATATTCATGACTCGATTTCGGGCCTTAATTAAGGAAATGAGAGAAAGTTTTACCAAATCTGAAAAAAACTAATTGAATGTCGGATTTTAATTGCTATCAGTAATTATGGATTCGCTTCCGTTGTTTTGGAAAAAAAAACATGAATTTATTTCAAATCCAGATATTTTGAGCTAAAATATGTCCGGAGAAGTGTTGTCATCGCTTATTAGTATATTTTGTGTCAAATCATATCTGAGTCACAAAAAAAAGTGGTGAAAATCGAATTAATTTCATCCCATTTTCAAAATTTTGCTGAAAATTCTCGATTGAAATGTTTGGATGAAAATAAATGTTTGTTTTTTAGAGAAGAAAATACTTGAATCAAAACAGAAATTGATTTTCTTTAAGTGAAACTTATTTACAATCTTTGAAATAAAATTTATGACTGAAAAACATTTTCCATATATTTTATTATTTAAGAGCAATTTGATTGAAGAGTGCTTTTATTGGTAGTAAATCATCTAAAATATACCTTGATACAACATGATGGCCAATTCAATGGAACGATTAACTTGCTAATTTAATGTTTACATTAAATATAGCCTTTTTGAAATGATTTAAGTAGAATAATCGTGCAATAAGTGTGGGCCCAATACAAGTGATGGTGACTTCGATTGCCATTAAATGAGATTATTTCTCAAAT
>JAQGAJ010000047.1:0-26654 GCA_034689365.1 Liebstadia similis | reverse complement strand
GGGGTTACATGGCTGACCCCCCCCCCCTTGGTGATCACTGTTCCAAATGAACTGAAATTGCATTGATTTACGAAAATCAATGCAATTCTAAATTATATCTCAATTGAGATTCATTTGAATTTTCCATTTCGGCGCTCATTAGGTATGCATTGAAATCAAAGCCTAAATATAATAATCTATTCTTCGGAATAAACTAATGAAATCCAAAAGTGATTCAATCGATTCTACACAACCAAAATCGACAATAACTATACTTTCTCAATATATATGGCGTATGTGAAAGGCAAGTTTTCGTTGCAAGGGCCAAATCGTTATGATGCTGTTTTAAAAATAAGTTTTAATTGAAGCATTAAATTAATGTATATATGACTGCATATAATGGAAATTCTAAAGTTATCTCACGGTTATAGTGAAATGTAGTGAAAACTATGCAAACTTTCAATTATCCAAACCATTGGGTAATTATGTTGACTGTAATTACAGTGAGTTTATGATGATTTGTGTTTTTGAGTAAACACTGTATTCACTCTTTGGTTAATCAATCATTAATTTCAGAGGGATTTCAAAAGTTTCAATGAAAACTAATTTAAAGTTAAGTCTCAACGAAAGGCCAAAATTCTAATTCACTATAATATTGATGTAATCTATGGCTTAATTCTGTTGACTTTGTTTGTCCTCTAAAGGCTCTAAAGGCTGACATCGACTCCGAGAGTCAACTCGAGTCCGAGTACTTCATCAAAAGCATTAACCAAATAATGAATACATTTTGTGATTAATTCCCTGCTATTATCCGGAAATTCAATCGACTTTTGCGTACTTTTGTTAGAAAACGCCATCAATTCGTAATTTATTAGCCAAACAATAGTTGCGATGATTATTAAACATAACTAATTGAATGCATTGAACGACCAATAGATTGATCGCAAACCCGACTCTACTTTCAATTTGTTTGCCAAACAGTAATCCAATTAATGAACCAATTCTTGCGATAATTTTTATTTTTCACTAAAGTCTCAAACAATTGCTTTAATTAGTTTTACATTCGTGGGAATCACAAGTCATGAAAATCAATACAAACGACAATATTCTCAGTAAAAATCAATGAATTCCGATGACTATTGACGTTATTTAGACTAATATATGTCAAAATGTCATTAACAGTATTCCGTTGCGCATCCCTTACAAACCAAACATTTAGTTAATGGTTTTATTTTAAATTAAGTTAGAATAAGGTCTCGATGTCACACCGGGGAAGTTGTGTCTGATCAAGAAGAAAAATATTAACGGTTTGGATCGAAATGATGTTTCAAATAAGAAGAGAATTGTTTGCAATAAAGTCTCGAAAGTTTTCGTTTAAATTAGAATAACAAGGATTGTGTCGTTCGTGAGATCATAACCTAATTTAATGATTTGCATAATTCTTTAATTAAAAGATGAACTAATACTCGAAGATAATAAGATTAAAAGGGATTCATATAAAACAAATTGTTTTCGCTTCAAATTTTCTAATATCTCTCGATCTTTCTATATCTCGTTTGAAATTGCCATTTGAATGCCTGACCGAAGATTCCTAATAGTCTTCCATAGAGGGAAAGCATATAACAGTTCTGCCATTGTTTATATCGCGGAAAAGATTTCCTAAGAGATGAAAACTTATTCCAAATTCTTGGTTCTATTGAAAGAGAGACTCGGATTCACATCTTTGTTGAAAACCTGTGCAAAAATCGATACAATTTTATTGAAGGGAACGAACTTTTCATAGGCTTTCAAACTAACATTTCTCAGTTTCATCGCATTCAGACTCAAATTTATTTCGTTTTGTGCTTTCATTCCGAGAAAGCCATCGATTTCTTAGATCTCCCAAAACAGAGACCTTTGTCTGACATAAAGCCAATGTTGACATAAAACTCGATTTCAATGATTCAATCAATTATTTATCGCTCAATTGTAGTATTAGTTAAGCGTCTGATTGTACAGTCATTTCCAGTGAAGAGATCGGTATGTCTTTGTCTAAGACTTGTCTTAATCTTAATGTGTTTTAATTGTTCTTTCGGTCTATAAAAAGTTGATTTACACGAATGGCAGACCGTGTTATGGCTTTCCATACAATCACCGAATGTCTATCCTTTCGATCAACAAATGTAAACTAAAACTATTTGAGTTAATAAAGACTTCATCTGAGGAAAAGACCGAAAGAATCGAATTGATTGATGACTTTTGAATCGACTATTTTGTTAGTTCGGTCTCTATTCATAAAATTCAATTGCATTTCTCAATTGAACCTTCAATACAATGGTCTTTTGCAAAGAACCTTCCGATACCATTGATAACATAGATTACCCATGTTTTCAGCCGTTTGACATACGAAGACTCAATCAGGGGTTCCGAGAATGGATACCGTTGTGAAAATCAACGCTCGAATACGTCGATAACATGATATTCGGTCATAAATAAGATTATTATTAAACGAAATGTGGATCCGATTTAAGTTAACTTTCATAACAATTGATATTCGACTCAGAATTGCATTTTTCTCTCGTCTCAAACGAAAGTCAGTTTCGCCTAAAAGTATTGAATCGAAGAAAAACAATATCTCTTCGCAACAAATATTCAGTTTTCATATTAAAATGAATAAAATATGAGTCCGTTCTCAAAAGATTAATTCAATGAACCGAATCCTTCGGCCATTTATTCGATCAAATTATCCGAACCTTATGTAAGGCTCAGATCGAATAAATCAAAAGAGAATTTTATGCAATAAAAATTGAAAATTAATGAAAACCTATCGCTTATTCGATAACCTGTGCGCTCAGGTCTGGACTGAGAGGTTGAGAGTAGTTTGCGATCGATAGCGATATCATTAGACGAGTGGTAGGACTACTGTCTTGTCATTCATTCCCAATAAACATAACATATCGTAAAGAATTGTATAATAAATTGATTGCAATAATAGTAAAACGTATTATAAAACTAATCCAATGACAGAATTATTACGTTTTTCTCGTTTATCGGTGAAAACGAAATAAAACCTATTTTTTAAGCGATAAAAGGCTCTTATATTTAGTGCAAAGCTATGCAAAAATGGACTCAAATTGAGGTCCGGTTCGCATAAAAAAAACATGAAATTCGTTTTAAAGGATTAAATTACTCCAAAATTTATTTCATCGAAAAAAGCATAAAAACGAATGAAAATTGTGTTTTGAAGGCATCGACGAAGAGATATATAATTCATACTTTTCTCCCGAGCGATGAAACTCAAGAATATTCTTCACAACTCAACACTATTTATGTTTGATTTCAATTGTTGAAAGTCTGGCAAAAACTGAATCCTTTTCACAAAATCATAAAAGAACTTAAAAATTCAGCCATAAATTTGACATTTTATAGGATTTAAAGTTATTTGACTGAAGTTTGGCTGGAATTTAATGAAATGGACATTTGAACTAGATCATTTTATTATACCACCAATTCTAACATTTTGTGCAACCAATATATTCAATAATTCACTTTCTATAGAGAATTCTATAGTTTTAGCCATTTATAACATATGAATGACTCAATTACCTCTAAAAGGATAGAATATAACATTGAATTTGAGCAAAAATCGAAACAGAATTCAACTAAAATTAAATACAATCGCATTCCTGAATACATCTGAATGTCACGAATAAACGCTTGAATTTTAAAATTTCAAAAATTCAGAAATGCCGAATAAAACTATGAAATTTCAATCAATATTTGAGACTTTCATCAAAAAAGTTGTCGACTTTTAAGTCTTGACATGTCTTAAGACTATTTTTGAATTAAATGAACACATTTTTAGAGCAAATCCTTTGGGGTTTGCCATCAGTTTTGTAATAAAGAGCTGTCGAGCGATCGCTAATACCTCGCGATCCTTGCATTTAATCTCAATATTGCTTTTATCGCAACATTTTTTTCGAAGTTTTAATTTCTTCACTTCTTTTAATGTATTTTTAGTTTTGTTTGCCTTTCATTCTCTTGAAAGTCGAGATCAAATGAAATAAGTCTTAATTAAGTCCTACTTTTGTTAAGAATAAGACGAATGAAAACGAAGTTAATTCCAAAACCAAAAAAATAAAACAAATGATACAATCATTGAGTCTGTGGTTTGAAAAGACTCCGACAAATAACAAATGCCTTACATTACTGTCGCTGTTCTGACGATTGGCTCGATTTGTGGTGTTATTACTGTTGCGCTTCTGTTTTGTCTTCACTTGAATCTCATTTCCGACGAATTTCCCGAATTCAACTGAAAATTAGATTTAAGAACAATATCAGTGACTTTGGAATCAAAGCGGCGGTGACTTTGCGTTACATACCTGTGACCGGCAGAACAGTTACAGTTCCGGACTTCTTGCTCTTAAACTTGACCTGTTCTGAGACCGAGACCGATAGCATGGCTCAGGTTTGCGATTGAGTCTCAATTCGCAAATAATGTGCCAAAAGATGTGATTCAATGAGGTTTAAGTAAATAGCGATTCGATGCCGAAAACCGAAACTTAGAGATTGAGAGCAAACTGTTTGTCAGAGTCTGTGTTTGTCTCTAATATTGGCCGAAGAATTCATTGAACGCCGACTCTGTGACCGAAGCACTGATAATGTGTTCCGTTTTAGCCAATCCTCGAAACGATCACTTTCTGAAGAATCGATTTTCTTCTGAGGAATTACTTTCACAAAGTTTATGTAAATCGCAAACAGGATCTCATTTTATTAGGTCCGAGAAAACAACCCATTTATATGAATATTCAAATTCAAATTAATCAATAATGTGAACCAATTCGAGGTAAAGTCAATAATCGATACTTTATAAAAGTATTAACACCTTAACACTGAAAGTGCATGGATTCAAATCTAGAATCGATAAGTTTCGTACTTCAAAAAGTCGATTCAACTATTAAATTGATAACTTTGTCGAATATATACTGATTTTGATATTAATTTGAATTATGAAATACAGAATCCGAAAGAATTAATTCGATTATTATATTTTTGATTTCATTACAGAATATTTTCTTTTGTCAAACATCTCTTGCGATTTGTAAGCAATGATGAGAATTGAAATAATTTTAATAATATTTAATTTATTAAATAAAAGTAATCAAAAAATAAAAATCTCAGATGTAGTTCTGTTTCAACTATTCTAGTGATCATAAGAATCGTTTCTCTTTGCAGATCATAAAACAATTTTTCTTTATTTCGTTTTTATTTCTAGTTTGACAGCGAGTGTCAGTTCGCCTGTCATTAGAGTCTTCTGTCAAACGAGCGGTTCTTTAAATCCAATGATGTCTTACTTCACGTCTCGTCTATTAGTTTATCGAAACAATTGAAATCAAATGAGTGTCAGAACGCGCGAGTCATTGGTTTTATTGGCCCGAAGTGACCAGAATGGCCGAAATGGCCGAATAGACCGAAATGACCTAATTTGTTGCATTTTATATTGACAGCAATTCACTCCTCTCTCCAATTGATTCAATTAATCTGCTGATTATGGCTTTCCGTTTAGCTCTGATTCGTTGATTTTAAATCCAAAGACTAATTTAGTTCTTCGATGACAATCAATTGGATTTAGAGAATGCAAATGAGAAGTGATTTGGTTTGGTTTGGACTGGCATTCAAAGTCTATTCCTCACTCCAACTGACACAATGTTAGCCTCAGTTCGTTTCAAAAATATTCAAAGTATTGATTGAAATCCTTTGGGATTTATTAGACTTGAAAGAAGCGAAGAGAAGAGCTTTGGATACCTGTGCAGCCTTTGAGGACGTCTTCCGCTCTCAAGTATTGATTTTGCTCTCAGATTCTCGTTCAGAGACTTAATGCCTGAACAGAAACGATAATTCGCTTCTCATTAATGCTCTGATCACTCGTTTTCACCTCTCATTCAAATCCCTTTCAATGCAATTACTTTTGCATCGCTTTTGTGTCACCGGAGAGAAGATCTTTCCAGGTATTAGTCATCAGATGCACGCGCGGGGATCAGACACGTGTGGCAACGACGACAATCACGCCTTCAATTAGTGCCGGAAATGATGATCGGAACAAATGATCGGAACAAATGATCGGTTAACATTTTGGAAATGAAATGCTGACTTTAAAAGTTTCCATTGTGGCAGAAGTAGATGAGGGAGTGATTTGTGAGCGAAATCAGTGAATATAGTGAACATAATTTGCATTCTTCGAGATTTGTTTTGCTTTTGATGCAAATGTTTTCCCAAAATAACTTTTGTCCGATCGCTAAGACTTTCGACAACTAATGGCCACTAAAAACATGAAACGAATAGACAATGATTTAGAGCTACCATAAGATTGCATTCAGTCTTATGTCTTATGTTTTTATCCAAAACTAACGAAATTCATTTGATTTGTGAAATGCATTTAAGAGTCCTTTGAAGTGCAAAAAGTGAGACACAGTTGTGGACATCGATGGCTCTGTCTTTCACTGATTGCTCTTATGATTCAATTCACGATTTGCTTTACATAAAAACCCTTTAGTGAAGAGAAACTCAATTGATTTGACATGAAATCAATCAATTCTGAAGAAAATCGATTCCAATTATCGTTTAAATTTTCATCTTTTTGTTTTATATTTGTTTTGCTCTTTTATTGAGAATTCAATCGATAGAGTAATTCAATACCACTATAGAAATGTTATTAATATTATAATTAAGGCCAGAATAGTCAAGTCTTGGGTCGAAGTATTTGTGGCAAACCATCAGATATTGTATGTGAAGGTTATGTTTGATTGATCTGAACCAACGTTCCTCTGTTAACAAATCAATAGATTAGACTTCGATCAAACAAATTAGTCTTAAATTCTAAGACATATCAGCAAAACATCAAATATTTTATAATAAGTGAGAAATCGATAAAACGATCCATAATTTGATATTCAAATGCCTGAAAAAATTAATTCATCTTTTTATTCCACAGAAAAGGGTATAAAAGTGAAAAAATCGATTAAATTTTTTAAAATTAATTCTCGACTGAACTGTATTTGCAAATTGAATGCAAACAAATGTTTAAGCTTTCGGTTTATTAAACAAATAGCAAATCAACGCTTTTCTCTCTTTCTCGCCGTGTTTTGCAAAACAAAAAACATTTAACTAATTAATAGAAACGAAAAACAAGTGAAAGAAAATGAGTCAAACCTTAAGACTCGTCTCTTCGGTCAGGGATTAGGTTCTCAGTCAGCAATTGATTCCTTATATCGATCGCCAATTCATTATTCAATTATATAAAGAGAGGAAAGTCATTAAAACCGGTTAATTGGCTGAAAAGGAATAGTAAATTAGATTTGATCACAAATTGATTTTTAATTTCAATTCGTTTTTCGAATTTACTTTCAATTATAATAACTTTTAATTGAAAAATAAACACATTTTCAACAAATTTGATGCAAATTTCTTCAATAAAATGCATTAAAGTGTTAAACAATAAATAGAATGATCTAAACAACAATTTATGATTCGATTGCAGACATTCGCCGATATTTACAGCACTTCTTCGCGAATCAAAGAGTTCTTTCACTTCATTGAGAAATCAATTAATCACTAAATCAGTTAATCCGAGACTTAGATCGGGAGTTCAAAGTTCACTTCGACGGACGCCGATCGGGCCAACCCTACGATCGCCGACATCTTGACCACCATTTTCGCCGCTTCTTCTAAGTTATCGCACGCAAGGATTCGAAGACGACTGGAAGCGATCAGAGCCTTCGCGTCGTCCACTTTCGTCCCTTTGATTACAATAGACTTTAATTAACAGTCAATTAAAGAGAAGTCAAACCTTGAAGTCTAATAACGATCGGAATCTTGAGTTCTAAAGTCTTGGCGGCCACGATCACGCCTTCAGCGATTACATCACATCTCATGATTCCACCGAAGATATTGACCAGAATCGCCTGAACCTTAGAGTCCGAAGAAATGAGACGAAAGGCTTCGGTCACTTGGGCTGCAGTCGCCCCTCCGCCCACGTCTAAGAAGTTGGCCGGATTGCCGCCATGGAGTTTGATGATGTCCATTGTGGCCATAGCCAGTCCGGCCCCGTTGACCAAACACCCGATATCGCCGTCGAGAGCGATGTAATTGAGATTGAATTGGGAGGCCTTGAGTTCTCTTTCGTCGATTTGCGTTTCGTCTTTTCGGGCGAAAAGGTCTTTTTGTCTGAACTCCGCGTTGTCATCGAAACGACACTTTGCGTCCAAACACATCACTTGACCGGAAGTCTCTTCAATCATCGGGTTTATCTCAATCATAGTCGCGTCGCGAGCGATAAACACTTCGTACAGTTTGCAGATCAGATCCGCCGCCTGTTCGTGACTCGAGGGATGAAAACCCAGTCTCTTGACCACAGAGAGAGCGAGGTTATGATCCACGCCCTTCTCGATGTCGATCGGTTGCGTGATAATGGCCTCGGGGTTGTCTCGGGCAACGTCTTCGATTGCCATACCTCCTTGCGAAGAAGCGACGATCACAGGTCCGTTGTAGGCGCGCTCCATCATCAGTGCGAAGTAGTACTCCCGTCGGGGAAAGACGCGCTCAACGATCATGACTTCCGAGCATTTGATGCCTTTTTCGCCGGTTTGAGCGGTAATCAAAGTGTGACCTAAAGATTGAGAGCACGTGATTGCGATTAAACGTCAATCAATGATAAACAATCAGTCAATGAGTTTACGAGACTTTGACTTTTGATCTCTTCGTCTGATCTCATGATCTTCAGTGCAATCATCAATATTTACCGAGCATTTGTCGCGCGACATCGTGAACCTCTTCGGTGGAATAGACCAACTTCACGCCACCCTTCAGACCCGAAGTGAAGTGTCCTCGACCGCGACCACCCGCCAGAACCTGAGCCTTGACCACAAAATCGCTGGACGAGAGTTTGCGCGCGACATCGATGGCCTCTTGCGGTGTTTTGGCCACTCCGAAGCGCGGGACCGCCACTCCGCCGGCCCGCAGCACATCCAAGGCCACGTGCTCTTGGACGTTGAGGTGACGTCTGGCCGCGCACTGAAGAGGTCGGACTGAGGACAGGATTCGGAGAGCTTTGAGACCAAACATGTCTTTGAAGTCAATTAAATGTCTTTAAATGACTTTCAATGTTATGACAATTGGGTCTAAAATCATGTCTTCTCTACGCATGCGTTCACTCCTCCCAAGACTTGTGTTTAAACTAACCATTGATTAGATCTCAAGAGATAAGAATCGCTTCTTTTGCTTCCAATCTCTTCTCTCCCGCGACGACCATTCACTCGAAGGTCAACCGACGGCCAGTCGTCTCCGAAGCACTCTTGGGGTCCATTCAGTGATGGTTACGGTGTTTGTGAACGGCTCTCGTCTTCAGCTGTTTTTCCGCAAACAACTGTTGAATGACTGAACCGATGAACTGATTGGTCGGTCAGTCGCGGTCAGAGCGGGACTGACTCGAGTCAAGACATTTGGTTGGTTTGGGGTTAAATGTCCTGAAGAGAGAACCAATCGGAATGTCATCTCAAGAAGTAATAGATTTGAAACAAATGAACGATCATTTGGCGAAGAAGTGTCAAAGACTTACCGAAGCCATGGCTCTAATGGACAGATTTCGAGTCCTCCTGATCGCAATGGTCAACAATTGTAAATGTAGTTCAGAGACCACTATAAGAGTCAGATTCAATCTCTTGATGGAGGACTACTATCAGCTCCAAGAAGTGGAGGAATGCGATCAAACCTACCATCAGATAGAAATCGACGATCTTCTGGACAAACCTGTGATCCAAACCGAAGACAACGTAAGTTAAAATCTCTTCATTATCACTATCACATCATTTGGTCTTCATTTCAGACCGATTTCGACACAAATAGCGATAAATTGGAAGAAATTATTCCCGAAATCGATATCTTGAACGACGAGAGACGCGAAGACAAACAAAGACTCTTCGAAGCGATTACCAAAACAGACGAGGGAACTGACCTCGAACTCAGGGAACGGGTGGCCCGACTCAAGAAGTACGTGGCGCGACCGAAGATGTACTCGCGGGCCAACAAAGCGCGCGTGAGAAGCGACCAGAGCTTCGAGTGCAGTTGGCCGGGATGTGAATCGGTGTTCAAGGTTTGTGTCAATGATTTCTCTTTGATTGTCACTATAATTGTCTTCTTTAGGCAAAAGTGGATCTGAAGACTCATTTGGCGTTCAGACATATGGGAGAAAAGCCTTATCGCTGCGATTGGTCGGTGTCTAACCATTTCTACGCACTCTAACCAATGTCTTTAGGCCCGGATGTGAGAAACAGTTTCCGGTTAAACGCAATCTCGCCCGACATAGAGAGACACACGAAGGGGTCAAACATTACGCCTGCGATTGGCCCGGATGTGAGTACAAGTCGTGGTACCCGCAGGGAGTCAGAGCCCACCGCAAGCGTCACACCGACGAACGGCCCCACAGATGTCAGTGGCCTTCGTGTGAATGGACTTTCAGACAATCGCATCACTTGAAGGCTCATATGTTGAAAGTATGTCGAAGTTGTGTCAATCACTTGTCAATTGATTCTCTGCTTCTTCAGCACACGGGAGAGAAACCATTCGCCTGTTCTCATCCGGGATGTGATCAAAGGTTTCAGTCACGACAAGCCATGCGTTTTCATTGCGATCGCGCGCATCAAAAGACCTGATTTTGTTTTGTATTTAATATGTTTTGATATTTGAGTGAAAATTAAAAAATTGTTAACGAATTTGCAATTAAGAGAACATCCCTTTCGACAAAACCAGACATTGATATCGAAATGAGTGTCTCTTCGGATCAATTGAGACAATTCTTCAGTGCTGTCGACAAAGACAGATCCAATGCCATCAATTGTCAAGAACTGCAGTCCGCGCTCTCCAACGGGACGTTCACTCCTTTCGACATCGAAACCGTAACTAAACATCGATTTTCCATCTTTTATGGCAATTGTTTTTCTCTTGAGGTACGGCTAATGATAACGTTGTTCGATAGCGACCGTTCGGGAACTATCGGTTTCGATGAGTTCTGTCGGCTCTGGAAATACATCACCGATTGGCTCAATTGCTTTCGTTCATTCGATTCCGACAATTCCGGTCATATCGACCGATCGGAACTGAGTAAAGCTCTGACCACTTTCGGGTACCGGTTCTCCGACCAGTTTTATCAGATGCTGTTCCAGAAGTTCAATCAAAGAATCAATTTCGACGACTTTATTCGGATTTCCATTCATTTGCAGACTTTGACCGAAGAGTTCCGCAAATATGACACCGATTTGGACGGAATTATAACCGTTTCATACGAACAGTTCGTGTCTCTGGTCTTTGGATCTGTTCTTAAGTGACTTCTTTGCATAAAAAACTTAATGAGAAAATACTTTATGACATGATATCATTGGACTTATTGGTGATAAAAGATTAGTTCCGAAGACATTCCACACAATGTTTGATCACTAGTTAACTGATGTTTAATGAAATGAATTTAATTTAATTCAATCAATGAGAGAACTAAAGCAACGATTGAACTGAAAATGTCTAAAATCTAACCAAAGATTCACTTTTTTGACAATAAATGAATTTCTGTTAACCGAAGACTTGTTTCCGATCAGAAGCGTGTGTTGCGATCCCGCGGCCACTCTCACGAACAGCGGTCGCCAACATTCGCACGCAAACGTCTGAGAATTCTCCCGATATATAGTGACCACAAGTCGTCAAATGAGCCGATTCTGTAATGTCCAGAGAGGAAAACGATTCGCATCTAAAGTCTTTCTCGCAGTTATTTGAAACCGATTTCTTCCCTTTTTTGGGACTTTTAACTAAAGTTCTTTACTTTTAGTTTCTTTTGATTTAAGGCTTTTCTCAACCGATTCTGTCATAAAATATAAACATTTAATGTTTGTTCAGTTGTTTCTTCGGTTTCTCTATTCCGTTCCTCAGAAGACAATTGTCTTCCGATTGGTCAGCAAAGAGGTCTTCGGCCAGGTTTGAAAGCACGAGAAGTTGTGACAAACACAAGGGTTTCGTCTCACATCTCGGGGACCGTTCTCTCAGTGAGAATCGCAAACATCGGTCTGAAGTCAGTTCCGAACCGAAGATTGTTTTCAATGATTGAAATAAACTTTTATAACGAAATCAAATCAACGAAAGTAATCGAAAGTAATTCTAAATTAGAATTTATAATAGAAAGTAAACAACAATTAAAAACCCGATTTCGTCCGATTCTAGTTTTGTTGACACAAATCAGGCACTGGTCTGACCAGTGGTCACTTTCCCGATTGGTCTGACACTCAGCCAAGAAAAGAGACGATTGTTGTAAGGATTAGTCGATAATTAACGGAAATTAGATTAAATCCAATTTATTTCAAAGCATTACAACTGATTGACAATCGATTCATCTACAGCTTGAGTTTGGTTCTTCGCCAATGTCTTCTCTTGGCGTTATATCGGATCGAATTACCGGTCTTCATACGGATCCATTGCGGGACCGGTCGGTTCTGCTTCTGCTTCTTCGCTAATTTCCGTTTAATTCTGAACGTCTTGTGAGCCGACTATACATCAAATGAGAGATCTGTTAAGCATTTTGAATGAATGGTTGATAATACTGACCATCGCTGTCGAGTGAGTCCGCGGACACAAAGATATCTGAAGAGAATTGAAAAACGCTTTGAATCACACTTTGGCTCAAAAGAGGAAAAGGAAGTCATGAGTCGTTCACTAATGACGTCCTCTTAAGGAATGTTCACAAATGACGTCCGAATTGTTGTTTATTTGTCTTAATATAGAATTAAATTTGAATTAAATTTAATTATATTTACAATAAATTTTGTAAAATTATCGCAATTTCTAAATCATTAAAAAACAATTTCGTATTAAATATCTATTTTAAGCCAAAAGAAGCCAAATAATGAAGAGAAGAGCGACCCAAAGGAACACTTTGGACAGGAACTGGTCTTCAGCGAACTCGGGACTGTGCGGCGCGGGAGCCGGTCTGCCGTCCCCGAAGTTGAATGTGGAGGCGAAGAAGCCGAAGGGAAAGGCGCCGATGCCGAAGGACATGTGGAAACCACCGTCGCCGAAACCGAAGTTCGGGAATGTTTGCTATGAACGAGAGGTCAGTAGTGGTCATCTATTGGTCACCCATTGGTCACTCACTGTGTTGTTGTATTCCGGTTCCGTTCTCTGGCCCTGAGGTCGGGGCGGAAGGCGTTTGTCTCTGCAATGAGAACACAATGTTATAACCGATAAAACAAAATCCGATTCGCCGTCTCTTCATCTCTGGCCACAAACCTCGGGTCTTTCTTTGAACTTCCGCGGCCATACAAAGGGATCACTTTGTCCCGAGAAATGGCCGCTTTGCAAACTGGACAGGTCTGTCGCGAAGGCTTCGTTTCGAGCCACTGATGAAGACATGGCCAGCTTGAGGTCAAAGGTTATCATTATTTATCATTTAACGAGTTCACTGACCAGAAGAGATGACCGCAGGGCGAGACAACAGCGTCTTTAGCCGTATCTAAACATATATTGCACTCAAAGTTGGCGTCATTTGAGTTGTTATTTGAGTTATTCTGGTCGTTGTTCTGGTTGGAGGTCGAGGGACTCGGGTCGGGAGCCGAAGACATCTGAGACGAAAAGTGGTCAGAAGAGGAAAAATTAGGGCAAAAACTCACTTCAGATCCGAATGTTTGAAATAATGGACGAAATTATAGTTAAATTGTTATTAAAAATGCGTTAATTGAGTGAAAAATTGATTTAAATTAAATTAAATGTCGAAAAGTGTTGAAAAATGTCCGAAAATTTTGTTTACATTTAATATATTTATTGGAAAACAAAAACGTATTATAATATGTGAAGTGATTGTAGACTAAAGACAACCAATCAGTGAAGGGATTGTCGCAAAAGTGACGAATCAGAGAGAAGTTATGAGAATTGCCTTCACTTAAAGTCACTATAACTTCATTAAAGTTTTCGTCATTTTATCAATAATTTCCTTGTATTTCAATTAAATAACAAAAATGTTTTATTTAAACAAAAAGCTCACTAATCACCATCCGCCATAATAGCCCGGACCTCCCGCGGCCACTGCCTGTTGTTGTTGCTGTTGTTGTCCACCCAAACCCCCCGCACCTGCTTGTTGTTGTTGCTGCTGCTGTTGGGCGCCCCCAACACCTCCCAAACCAGCTTGTTGCTGCTGTTGTTGTTGTGCAGCACCAAAACCACCACTATAACCTCCTAAAGCAGCTTGCTGCTGCTGTTGTTGGGCACTCAGACCCCCGCCATAGCCTCCTAAACCTCCGTAACCTGCGAGAGCGGCTTGTTGTTGTTGTTGCTGCTGTTGGGCCAAAGCTCCACCATAACCTCCCAAAGCAGCTTGTTGCTGCTGCTGTTGTTGCTGAGCTCCTAATCCACCACGATAACCTCCCAAAGCAGCTTGCTGCTGTTGTTGTTGTTGTTGGGCCAAACTTCCAACACCACCGTAACCTCCTAAGCCAGCAGCTTGTTGTTGCTGTTGTTGGGCTGCGAGCCCTGGGTACCCATAATTGCCAGGATAACCCCCATAAGGACTGCCATATCCGGAGCAAGTGTAGTTTATGGGGAAGTTGGAATTTCTTGGTGAAAGTTGGTGGACAGGTAGTTTTGAGGATGGGGATCACGAATATCATGTTTATTTTTGGGGCCGGGAAGTGATTCTGGAGATATCCAGGTCCACATTCCCCATTTACCCATATAAAAATCAATAGATGTAAAAGCAAACAATTATAATCAAAGCGCGCCCAACAATAAACAATCAAAAGCCAAATACTTTTCTAACCTAACCTAAACCTAAACCTAACCAAAACTTAACCCAAACCTAACTCAAACCTAACCGAACCAAACAGAAGCCCAAAACATATTCTTCCTCAGCACCATCATAAGATCATGTCCACTATCGAAAAGAACAAACAACTCTAAGAAGTGTATTCCAAACATTTTAATAAAAAAATAATCAAAATTTAATAATTATATTGTTGCACGCCCAATCCTGAACCATAATTTCATTGTTAATTACACGTTTAAAAGGGGAATGTGGACCTGGATATCTCCAGAACCACTTACCAGCCCCAAAAATGAAGATGATATTCGTTATCACCACCCTCAAAACTACCTGTCCACCAATTTTCACCCAGAAATTCCAACTTCAGTATAAACTAGACTTATACCTTATAGATAACTAATAACAAGATTACAGAAAGATTTATTTCTATGGATATACCATAATATATCCAATCCCAATAAAGATCTGACCAATATAAAATAGCTTTAAAGAAGATGACTAATAAAGATGATAGAGAATAAAGCATAGATTTACAGCTTTATAGAGCCTGATTAATATATTCTCCTTGTTGTTTACCCAAAATCTAATCCATACATTAGGAAAATACCCTCTATATAGGGATTACCCATTATACATCATTATACATCCTTGTTTTTCGATTTGATTGAAGTAAAATTAAAAATCATGACTAGTGTATCGATTTTTCAAAAACTATATTTGATGATCAAAGTTAATTAGATTGAAAGTCTAATGGTTTTTATTTTTCTAATATAAAATCATTGACAACAATAATCATCAAATGTTGTAATGATTATTCCGATATCGAGTTTTTAAATAGTCTTTCTAATGAAGGAAGAGTTAGCGTTGCCAACCGTCCAGGTTTCACGTAGGCAAACCAAATTTTGTGGGTTTTGTCCAGGTTTTTCAGAATGGTTTTCAGTGGTTTGTCCAGGGTTTCCAAAGAGTTTTGAAGATTTGGCCAGGTTTTTAAAGAAAATATAGCGGTTTTCCAGGTTTTTCAAAGGTGTTTCCAATCTTTGTCCAGGTTTTTTGAATTATTAGTTGGCAACACTAGGAAGAGTAGAAGAAAAGACTATTCAGTCCTTAAATCTAAAATATTTTCATAAACTTCTTTGGCATTCGATAGAATGGCCAGAAGGAGGAAGAAAAAAATTTCGCCCAGAAAATCACCGAAAAGAAGGCTCCAGAAGAGAAACCCGGGCGAACAAGTGGTGATAACCCTCTTCAACAATTATGTGACGGATACCAGTTATTTGAATCCTTTGATCGAAACCATTGACAACTTTAACTCTCGATTTTTCTTGACAAGTTCACTTATCCGAAACTATGGCAGCAAAGATTCCAACAAAAGGAAAATCATGGTATGGTTAAACATGGTAATATTGTTTGTTCAGACCATCAGACATGGAACAGTTACCTTCTTCCCGAGAGATTCAGTTCGTGGATGGTTGATGGACACCTATCATCTGCTGAGTCAGCCAAACCTCTTCAATATTATGAATTTTTTGGGACCCCTGGGCTTTGTCCTCTTGCTTTTGATAGCTAACCTACAGATTTCGAGGCGAAAGTTCGAGCCATGGCAATTCTTCGAAGATCTGATTGAAGACAAATACAATCTCAATCTGAAAGAGAAGAGAAGTATCGCGGCCTTCAAACGAAATGCCATTTGGGTCACGAAGCTTTTACTCAATCCGTACCCTTTTATTTTGATTATCTGGTTCTTTCCCCTCACTATTTATCTCAACCTCCGAGCCCACAATTCTATGCCAGATGTGTACACCATTCAGATGATAGTCTTCTGGGCTCCGTTCACTTTATTCACCTTTGTCCAATGTATGCACATACTCCTCTTCACGGCTCTGATATCATGGGTGTGCAGCTATTATCTCATTCTAAGATTCGACGAGATTTCCAAACAGGTCTGGTTGAGTGAAGTGTTCAATAGGGGCGACTTCCTGGTCAGATCAATCCAGCACCACAATCAGGTACGCCTCTGTGTCAATCGTCTGGACACGTATATCAAATACAATTTGGGAAACTATTATTTCATTTGGACGCCGATCCTTCTGCTTCTGATACACATGAGCCGACTTCAACGCTACGGCCTTCCACTCAGAGCATTCTTTCTGATAGACTGTTTGATGGCTTTCTTCTGTCTGATGGCTATCAATATTCTGAGCGCTAAACTCAATCAAAGAGCCCATAAGTCCTACGATAAGGCCCACAAATGCGGAATAACAATGCATTTGACAAATCGCCAGAAGCTATGTCTTATGGTATTCATCGAAGAGTTGGCGACCAAACGAATTGGTTATCATTGCCTCAGTTTCTTCGCTATGAATTACTATCAGTTCTACAAATACGTTGTTAACCTCTTCTCAAGTTATATACTGATTATGCAAATGATTGAATTTGTAGACACTGATTCTATTTAATCAGTTACTATTAGCGTTGCCAACCGTCCAGGTTTCACCTGGACAATCCAGGTTTTGGGTATTTTGTCCAGGTTTCACAAAAGGTTTTCAAGGTTTGTCCAGGTTTTTAAAATGGATTTTTAGCCTTTGTCCAGGTTTCTTGGATTTGGGGTTGGCAACACTACTTACTATATAGATCGTTATGTAATAATTTAGGCCATACTCAAATTAGAATAGATTAAACTATAAATGCAAGTAATTTTACCATTTTATGAATTGATCAGGATGAATTCTAACAAATGTTATTTCTGACTACTGTTAAACCCCACTCAATAAACCATTGAATATTATCCTAATTTGTCTTCAAGGTGTCTATTTTTTATTTCTATTACTTTTGGATTAATAAGAATTTCGATCAAAATTTGTGGTATTATCAACTTAGATAATGTATCATGGAAATTTTTTCCATCTCGATAATATGTCATGGTTCATCAAGTCAAATGAAACGATATCATTGGATTGACAATATTCTGGCCAACACATACCCGATTGCCGAAGAGCCGCACCCAAACTATTGATAAACACTTGCATAACAGTATCATATTTATAGTTTATAGAGAAGTTGCCGACAAATTATCAACAATTTTCATTACTCAATCTGTCGCTAACGATAACATTTAGCTTTTACTCTAACACTTTCAGCCAAAAAGATCTTTATATACGAAACATAAACCATTGTTTCGCCACTTTTAACGATATTCGTATTCACACATCAATAGTCACTCAAACACTCCAAATGTAACCGATTCTCAATAAAGTGATTTCTATGTTAAGTGTGTGTCCACTCGTTCGTACCGAAGTGTAACCTCCGACTAATGATGATTAGTACCGAACATTAGTAGATCAAAAAATCTTAGGCTTGATCAGTGGTTGTGAACGACCATCTATATTCATTCTTCTTAATTTAAATAACTATGGTGATTTGTACATTATTATGTGACGTACACCCATTAGGAATAATCCTAGTACGCCACACTATATTTTGAACTGACCGATGAACACAACACCATGAAATTGGATACACTGGATGAAAAAAAACATTGAATCAGATACTAGGACTTTTCTTAATGGGTGTACTTCTTGAGAATCTTCTACTCTTTAAAAGAAATTTTCACCTCAAGATTTTGAAAGGTAAAATTTCACATCTCCTTTTCAACTATAATATTAATAACTTTAAAATTTTTCAAAACGAATTTATAACGAATAATAATTTTCTAACGAAATTTATTTGAATGCAATTTTTATCCCAAATATATTACTGAATAAATTATTAACGGGGTACGATATGAATTCTGCAGTGACTTTTGAACAGCTTTAAAAAATGACCGGTTTGATTTTAGATAAAAATTTAAACAGAGAAATAAACCTAGGTTATCCTAGATTATAAAATATTTTTTCCAGTTTAAATGAGCAATTATAAATATGATTGAAAAATTAGAATATACAAGGGAGTCAGATTTTCCATAGAGGAAACATTTACTGCATACAGCTCTTTTATATTTAACAAGTTTATAATCACTCATGTGATTTTATAAAATTAGCCTATAATCTAGGATAGCTGAAGTTTGTTTTTATTGTTGAATTTTTATTATAAATGAAAAAGGTGATTTTCAAAAAATGGGCAAACATCACCCAGTTATCGAATGGGCATTAATTCGGATTATTTTGTAGACAAACCATTGACGAAATCTCCAATTGAAAAATGGTGTAAAGTTTCGAATTCGAGCCGATTCTCGTTAACAAGTCTTAGGATAAAACCGAATGCACAATGGGTGCAAATATTTGAACAGGTTTTCACTCTATTTTGCAATCACAACAATCCCGGCCATAATTTACCGCTAGGGCTCATTCGACCAGATTTCCAGTACGACTTCACTCGAATGAACTGTTGATAAGTTTAAAGTCGATTATCGATCGATTCGGACAAACATTTTGTAAAGATTAATAATTTATTTCATTATTTAAATAAAAATAAACGATAAAAATCAGTCATAAGTTATAACTTATGACATATAACTTACAATAATTTGTATTTAAATTCAACTTTTAATTACATATAATTTCTAAAAATGTTTATTTACAGTGAATTTTAATCAGTAATAAATAATAATTATGACAATCAGAACAAACTCTGGAGAATCTTTCGAAACGCTTTTCGGAATTCTGGCGAAGAAAAGAATAGAAAAGAATATTAATTAGATATTAGAAAGTAATTGTTGACTCACCCGGATTGAAGATCGTGTAAATCAATGGATTTGCGCCTAATGAACAAGATAAAACAATTTGAGAGATGTATGTAAAGAAATATAATGACAAATAGAGTTTCTAGATCAAAGTTATTCAATTATCTTGAGCTAAGTTTACTTAATTTAAAGATAGTAATAGTAATACATATCCGATGTCTTCGCCGCTAAAGTTTAATCAAATTTTAACCTTTTTTTTCTCAGATATTTTACCGAAAATGATAGGAATTTAATTAATTTCAGACACTTTCTATAGAATGATTCTCCGATTTCTAGTGATAACAAATTCTGTAAAACTTTTGTCCGGAAATTATTTGAGTTCTGAGAATATTATCGATTGTTAATTAAATTCCAACAAATCTGAACTGTTTTTGTCTCTCATAGGATAACGAAATGTATTGTAGGGAACGGTGTGTTTGCGTCGAAGAATGAGTGATCACCAAAAAAAGGGACGACAGATGTAATGGCGATTCTCATTAACAACAATATCATTACTGTTTTGGACCATAATTAGCAAACATTTTGGATAAACTACTTATTCTGTTTGCCGTTTGACGGCTTCTAAGTTAAGTGCAATCAATTGAACGGCTCTTCAATTGTCTAATTAAGGCCTTCTCTCGGATCAGACTATCAAATGACTCAACACTAAAGCCAGTGATTCTGTATTCAAGAATATATTCCGTAGTTTTCGGCAATCATTTCAATTTCGGTTAACTCTACTGTAAATCGAAAGCTAATGTCCGGACAATCAGTTGAGACGAGAATCGCATAAAAGCGTTGCAATTGATTCAAACCATAGAAATGGAATCGAGCGATGAATTGAGAGACAGAAACGAATAAAACAGAGTGGAAAGTATAGTGGGAAGAAGTACAATGGGTATTTTAGAACATTTAGAGCATTCTACTCACAGCTATTCATATAACCCAACCAAGTCGTCAGTAGGAAAGCTGTCATTCCAGGCCTACAATCGGTTTTAATGAAGTCGTTTTCGTCTAGTTTTATACAAATAGCGTCTAATATGTTGCAACTGGAATGAAGTAACCATGGGAAAGTTTAGTTTAGACATTGTTGAGTTTGCGCTTTTGGTTTATTAATGCTAGAATCATAAACAAATAGTGTTATCATTCGATTTTAAGAGCTTTTTCTAATCAAAAGTATCGTCTATTGAAGAAAATATTGTTAAAAATAGTCGGAAACATATTCCACTTGACATATGCCACGAATGCCCATTGATTCCAATCATTCCCGGCTTATATTTTTTCTATTTTCTTAGCGAAAAACAAATATTTCAAAAACTTTATATCAAATATTCAGAAACATATGATGACATAGAGTGAGACTAACCTCGAGCTAAAACTCAATTCCCACTAATGAAAGTTTTGGTCACTATTCCTATCATCAGTCGTGATATATATTACTCGAAAATGTTTCGTTAATTATAAATATAATTAATTATTCGTTTCGAATGGTTTGACACAAATTGACCCCAGAATTACATTTTTGCTGAATTACATTCGAATAATTATTTATTAATTAATTGGCAATAATAATGAGTTGAGAGTCGAGAATAAAGAGCTAAGAATTGAATGAAAGCTAAGTCCAGTGATATATGGCCTCTAATTGTGACCCATTGTGACCTCAATTCCCAAGAAATTGAATGCCGAGTCAAATATAAATATTAGACAAAAGCTCTCTTCAAGTAATAGACATTCGCTTTAATAATTGAGTTTCAAAGGCTATGAATCTAATGAAACGGATAGAAGTGTTGTATAGAAGTGTTGTCTCACCTAAAGAATGGCGTCCAACAGAGGAGGAATACACCTGAAAGACAATCAATTCTTATCATTGTCTTTGAATACACACAACAAGAATAACAGAATGTATTTTACTTAAATCGAGAATAATTTGCACAAAATATAGAGTTAGGAAAAAGTGATGAGATTTGCATAGATTTTAAGATTTTTATTTGATTTGAGACCAAAGCCTAAGAAATGTGTTTAAGATTTAGACCCGAAATGAGTTTTTGAGTTACAAACAAAGGACCAAATAATTTGTATAATAAATTTCAAAACCTCTTTAGTATTCTTCATTTGCTTCACTCTCTCGTCGAGACTCACATTATATTTATGTATATTAACTAAGAATCCATTGAAATGTTTGGCTAATAATAGGAACGAAAGAAATTGTTTTTCACTAATAAAGAGAAAAAAACTTATTTAAACAATAGTTGAGATCCGTATTGTGTTTTCGGATACTTATTCTGGTTTTTGTCACTTAATATGATTCGTTTATTCTTATGTTAATGTAGTTTCTAATTAGCGAAAGTGTTTTTCGACAGAATATTCTGTTCGGTGTTAATGACGGCAAAAGAGATTGTGAAACAAAAGTTAGCCAACAAAAAATCCTTACTTATAGACAAGTTTTATATCAATTTTGTATAATTTGATCGTTAAATGTTTGCGTCCTTTCAAGTGTTGATCTTCGCATAAACTTTTGTTATAATATATATATTTTTAACTTTTTGGGAATTTTATTTACAATTTATTCTAATTTTGTAATAAAGCAGAAGTGGAGGGGAGAGGGAGAGAGAGAGGGAGGGAGGGAGAGAGAGAGAGAGAGAGAGAGAGAGAGCAGTGATGTAAGAACTGCTACAATGAGCTACAAATCGATAACTTAATCCCTTTTCGCAAAGAAATTCATTTTCATCGATCAAACATATATTGGGAGACGAGTGGAGCCAACCGTAAGCCAAAAGCAAAATAAAACAGTTCTCTGAGTGTGTGTTGTCTGTAAAGTAGGCGAGACTTAAAGATTATAAAAGAAGAGATTTGCGGAAACAGTGGTGTCTTCGCCAAAGAGTTTGTATTAGAAGTCGAGCTATAGTTCGACAATTGGATCAAAACAAAACCAAAAGGATTCAAAAGCACTGAACTCTCGGATGAATCAGTTGTGAAGAAGTAGAAGAAGTTTAGTGAACAAGAATTAGGAGTGAATAGAGTGGAAGCAAATCCAAAGTTTATATGCGATTACTCGCGAGTATTGCAAACAATGATTCGCGTGTTCTTCAAGTCATTAATGATTGGCAGCATTAATATAAACGACACTTCAAACTGTCGGATAAGACATTCAAAACAAACTAATGCTAAACATAAGCGCAGCAGTAGTTCTGTCGGACAGACATCCGGAGAAGATTTATTAACTGATTGCTTAACCGTGTAATCAATGTTTAAATCAATAGGTTTGGGAGGTTTGGGAGGTTTGAGACTGGGATTCAAATGTTTAATGTAATACAAAAACAGATACTCCGGAACATTGATAATGATAGACAAGTGCAAGAAGTTCTTAAGAGCTGTCACTCACCCAACACTATGGCCAAAGTCTTGGTTGCCTTCCTCTCTCTTTTGGCCGAAGCCTTTTCCCGTTTTTTGCGCGTACTCTTTGTTTTGCGGCCTAAGTTGAATCGGGACTTTTTCTTAGCCGGTCTATGCTGTGGATGAGCGGCACCGCCGGTCGAGCCCGTGGTTGAGCCCGAATGTCCCGAATGGGAGACACTATCGCTGTGTTTGGTATGGTGTGTGTGATTGAGGCCCGGGTTAGAAGATGGAGATGTAGTGGACAGTTGTTGAGCGGTAGTTATGTTTCCATTTTTATTAATATTTTGAACCACGAGTACAATAGCGGCGTCTGATTTGTTTGTTTGGTCTGCCGTTGTCTTATCGGTCGGGGAGTCTATGTTTGGGTTTTGAAGACAAAATTGAGAACATTCTTCAATATGTGTGGCATAACCAGAATCGGTATTACCATTTGGGCCGACCGTCACTTCGATCTCATTAGGACTTTGCAAAACAACTTCATTCTTGCAATGCTTTGCGTGTTTTCCACCAATAGTCACACTGGGCTTACAATCCAGGCTCTGGTCAGCCCCTCTGTTTTTAATCACGTGACACTCAACCATTTCAATCTCATCCTTGTCTTCTTCGTCTTCGTCTTCGTCATGACTGCCACCACTGCCGGTGTTGGTCATGGCGTCGGTCTCTGTTATTAGAGGCAGTTTGCCTTTGAGCCGATTGTTAGGCCGTCCCCTCTCTTCGGTCGCCTTAATCTCTTCCCGAAACTTCTTGGTTTGCGATACGTTTTCGATCACTCGAGCGGATTCGGTAGTGGAAGACGAGTAGGTCTTCCGGCTGTTGATGGCCTTCTTAGCCCTGTCGTGA
This sequence comes from Liebstadia similis, assembly GCA_034689365.1. Classification (NCBI taxonomy): domain Eukaryota; kingdom Metazoa; phylum Arthropoda; class Arachnida; order Sarcoptiformes; family Liebstadiidae; genus Liebstadia; species Liebstadia similis. Next base: position 2,898 of record JAQGAJ010000047.1, on the reverse strand, counting down.
ATGGCCTTAAATATCTTGTAGTAGAGAATGACCATGATGACACACGGGACATAGAATGACCACAAAGAAGAATATATTATGAAATTGGAGTTATAGAAGATGCAGAGCTCGGGAATTCGTTCGGGACTCGTGTTGGCGCCTAAGAAGACATAGATGTTAGCGAATAATTGATTGCAATTGTTATGGAATTTTGATAAATTGATTTAAAGATATCGGCACTAGTTTTTCAATTATATCGTGATATAACTGAAATTTTTATTTTATTTCTCGGAAATTAATCACTTTATCTATTATATAAAATCAAAGCAGAAATAATAAATTGAATGGTTTTGAGTCTTGGGTTTGGTTCTAGTGATGAGTGAACTGACAAAAAGTAATGATCGATGTGAATGTGATATAACTAACAAGAATGAAAGTCAATTTGTAAATTAATTGATTCATCTATTAGTTGAAGATTGGCTTTCAGTGAGATTATTCTTCAAAGTTATATCACTCTATCAATAAAGTCAAATAACTAATAGAACTGTCGGTTCAAAGGCTTTCCCTTCCCTTCGTTTGCCTTCAGTCTAACATCAGTGATGAATGTCATCGACAGACCTAAGACAATGGGAAGTCCGACTCCGGCCGAACAGATCCACACGAAGGCGATTGTGAAGACGGCTCTCTTGTCGTTCTTGTGTTTGGAGTAGAAGATGGGATGCGTTACAGCGATATATCTGTTGAAAGAGTCGGTCAAATCAATTATTTCGTGCCATTAGTTATTATTTCGGATATTTTTAGCCACGAATACATTAAATAAGAACTGATTTCGCTTTTTCTCTGTCTCTTCGTTTGAAAAACAAAATCAAATGAAAAAAGTCTTCATTTGTTTCGACACCAGACTTTAAGTCATTCATTGCATTAGTGTTTATATTCTTCCGACAAGTGTTTGCTTTCAAATACCGAAAACACTTTTTTCCTTCTCTTTTCTATGACTATAAATAATAAAAATTTCATTTTTATGAGTTATGAGTGTCTCTCCCATTGTTAACAAACTGCACATCCATTTGTTTGGATCAGATCTGCCATTAAAAGTAGAGCCGAGACTAAGACTAAGAGCGGACGACTCGGCAATACTTCTCTCTTTGTTTTTCACCGTTTCTTTCGTTAAGATTGTGATTGATTAACAATATGTCTGAGGATTGAAAAATTGTTTGAACTCAAAAACTGGTAAATTGAAGGTAAAAGAAATACTATTTTTATGGTTTCATTCAATTCAAAGACAGATCTCGAGGTTATAACAAACAACTTCTTACTCGTCCTTTGAGTAAACTTCAAATTCATATGTTTTTACTAAAAGTATACTATTTTTCTGAACATAATCTCCACTTTTATTCTTTTTGTTTCAACTCTAAACTCAACTCTAATAGAGTCAACAATTGAATGATAAGAAGAAATCATTTGTCTTTAATTTTGGTTTTGCGTCACAAGTTTGCCGTCACTTGACTTCAAATTACAGTTATTCTTGATTTGCGTAAAGAATTTGAGGCTATTATTAGTTATTTTATACAATTTTAGATCATTATTATTGCGGGAAATTTATTATTACAATAAACCCTTGAAATTGGAATCAATTCTCGAATTAATTGCAATAAACCTCACTCTTAATTGCATTTAGTGTTCGCTTTTAAAGTCAAGATTTGTCTGATTGTTAGTCAAATAAATATTTGACACTTTGTCTCAAAACGGGTTTTATTTTTAATTAGAATATAGAACTTTAATTAAGCAGAAGTTTGAGAAAAAGTAATGAAAATTAAGATGTTTTGCGAATATTTGTTCAGAAAATGGGCAGTAATTTTGCCAAATGGTAACTCTTTGGCTAATGTTCTTTTGTTTAGCTATAATTAGTTTATAGATTGAGAAAAGTGTAGAATAGGAATGACTTTGTAATTTGGAAAAGTTGTTCTGATCATCACAAACACGATCAAAGAGTTAAAGTTATGATGGCATTAGTGACGATAATTTATCGCAAAATCAATTCTCTTTCTCTTTTAGTGTATGTATGGCCACAACCATAATATCGATTGTCACTCGTCTAAGGACTTGCGAATCAATTCCCACGGTTTGGCTAATCAAGAGTATTGTCTTCGCCGAGAAAATCAATTAAAGCTAATTAGCGCCGATCGACACAAACAACTAAAGCTTCTCATTATTTGATTTTGTTTTTTTCGACAAACCATTGAATTTGGTCTCAAACTAACGTATTTAACAAATAGAGACATAATATTGACGCAAATGATTGATGTCTTTGGATTAGAAATAAATACGATTGCGATAACAAAATAAAATATATATCAATATATTCTCACAAATAGTTTACATATATTGGTATTGGTTTCGCTATTTTGATAGCCGTTAGACTGCAATCCAAACCGACGGTCACTCAAAGGGAATAATATTTTTACTCAATTTCTTCGTTCAAATGAATAACCAAACGATTGCGACGATTATTAGCCAAAAAAAATCAATTTTTTCTCGATCTTTATGTCTAAACATCGAAATGAGAGCCAATATATGGTCACTGAATAAGTCTTCATAAGACCTAATATTCGTAATATCAATAGAAATATTCTGATATTTGCAATAATGACATCCAATAAACACCTTTTCCTCTCATGTCTTAGATCTCAATATGTTTGACGATAGAAATAAATTTTCTAGAATTCGCGACATTTATTATTAGTAGAAATAGTGGAAAATACGATATTTTTTCCCATTACTCGCAAACATACGAATCTCAGAGCAGAGCATGTCTTCAAATATCATTAAATAAATGATTGGCAAAGAGTCTGAAGAAAAAACTCATTCTTTACTTCTATTCATAGATCTCTCTCTCTCTCTCTCTCTCTCTCTCTCTCG